>REGL01000552.1:15070-51648 GCA_004194395.1 Aurelia aurita complex sp. Pacific | reverse complement strand
AAACAAATTCTACCGGAGGAAGAAAAACAAATTCTACCGGAGGAAGAAAAACAAATTCTCCTACTCTACAATCATCGTACTCTACAACCTGGTGCAAAAACAGTATCTGTAGCTTTTCTGGACTATGATTTAGCAATTTGATGACGTCACAACTTCAAAATTTGCATCAACACGAAAGACGCAATCTAGATATAAAAAATCTCCAATGAGCAATTACAGAAAATTGTAGGCAAGTAGCAGCAGATCATTGTAAATGAAGATGTATTCTACATGTTTGAGCCCAATAAATTTCGACAGTGTTATCAGATTTTTTGTATCATCAACAATTGTAAAGATGCAGCTGGATTCTGAGCGGTTTCAGTTGTGCTTAGCGAAAACACACGAAAGGCAACAGGCAGGCTAAAGAAATCGTATACCACTAGCCAATTGGAGAGGAAATTCTCATTAAATTTGATGAAATTGACCAGCTGATCTTTATCTTCGTTTACGAAAATCTTGCACAGCCCATTTAAGATTCGATTCCTTTGTTAGGAGCATCCAATATTTTATGAGACGAAGCACCTTCAAAAATTGAATTGAATATGATTTTTCCATCAATGCAAATGTCTTTCAATAATGGAAAAATTTGACTCCTTCGTAAAGGTTCTGAATAAGCAATCTTCTTTTCTAGGGTCTCGATTGTGGTCCAGAATCAGTTAAAGAATTTTCTGATGTCGTAAAGAGGGCGAAATTGCTATTTTGGAACGGGTAGGCAGTTCCCTTTTAGTTTCTACTGAAAATCTCAGAGTTCTTTGGAAGCTTCCATTCATGGAATAAATCAAGTAGTACCGAGTAGTACCTGGTGAGTCAAAAAAGTTGACATTTTTGGCGGGCCTTGGAATAGAAAGTACCGGGTGTCCCAGGAAAAAGTACTCCTGTTTAAAAATCACCATAAAATAATTATCAAACCATTGATAAAATTTTCTTTTTGACCTGTTTTGTCAAAGACCCAAAAATATTTGTAAATGATAACATATTTGCTTTTGATTCAGCAAGGTGGAAAATGTAAATGTTTATAAAATTTTACTCAGAGCTATAGTTTTTAAGCAACATACTCAGTCTCCTCGGGTAAGAGTCAACATTTTAAGCAAGATGCCTTACATTCGCAAAGGCATTGATCTGGCAATCATCAGTGCTTCTTTGCAGTATGATTCAAAACCAGGAAACACTAAAAGAGCTTAAAGTTGCTCATTTTTAAGCCAATTACATATCAGTTAGTCTGGGAAAATAGTTTGGCTCTTGATCTACTTGACAAAAAAAAGGAAAATCGAAGATCGGTTGTGTAATCACATTTTGGTGATTTTTCAAACAGGAGTACTTTTTGGGACACCCATATATGGGTGGGTTTTGGGCCCAAAATTTTCTAAACAAGGGTCCTTTTTCGGCAGATTTTCCATAAAAATAGGTGGGGTTTCGCTGAAATTCGCAAAAAATGGTTAAAATGGGCAGTTTTCCGCCAAAATTCATCCTAAAAGAAAGTATCAAAAGCAAGTTCGGTAATTAGAAGAGGGTAACTTTCTGAAAACCGGGCGGCAGACCCCCGTCCATTCACAAGTCATGTACCCCCCCCCCACCGGGGCTACGGGATATGTAACTTGATTTGATGATAATATACTGGGTGTCTCAAAATGATGTATTTTGTTTGATTACTTATATGTCCATGACCGATTAACCGATTTCCCAAAACTATATTTATCCGATTGCCGAATGGCTAAATTGTATTCGAGGATGTATGTTGTGGTTTAGGCTGATGTCTTCATGTTGAAAAGAAGATCGATAAACCTGCTCAAATTCAAGCCTTATATGGCACGAAAAAGAAACGGCCTACCAGTCCCAATCCTTCCCAGTCAATATTTTAGATGTGATGCAAAAGGCTGAACCTATATGTCGTTCAGAGAATATGTCGTTCAGAGAATACGAATTCAGTTAATACTGAGTTCAGAGAATACGAATAGGAGTTCAGCCTTTTGTATCACATCTAAAATATTGACTGGGAGGTAGGCCGTTTCTGTTTCTCCTCTGTAACATTTCAGTCCAAATAACGATCCAATCAAAAGTATTTCAAAACGCTGTATATGTTGGAATTGACATTTTGTAATCAAGAACTAAATTTTGCAAGATCATTGTTAGTTTTTTAAGAAATTTTAGGTATTGGATCACTCAAGTAAAACAACGATGGTAGAGAGTTTTCAGGAAACTAGACAATAAATTACTCCACGCAGCCAGACTCTCTTTCAGCTTTTAGCTGCTTTGTTTGCTTTCAGCAAAATGTTAAAAATACCACGTCATGGGTATGGGTAGGAAAGGTTTCTGCTCTTTCTCAGCCTTCTCAATTTTTTTTTAATTGTATTTAGTGATAGGTTTCTTCGTAAGCGTTTCGTGAGTTTTATCGCTATATCAAAACACAGCGGAAATATACGTATCGCATCATCATCTCAGACAAAATATAAGATAGCTATACATTTTTCATCATTTTGGTAACGCATTTTTATTTGAAACACCCAACTTGTTATCAAAAACTCAAGGGGTCTTGTCTTCAAATCCAACCAACGACCGAACGAACGCTTTCCGCGCACCTCTTGCGCAAACGGCGGAGGGCCTAAAGCCAGTATGCCCATGGCCACCATTTTTGACCTGCATGATTTAACCCGCGTTTTCTTAACCTTGCATGACCTGCGTTTTACACAAGCCGTCGAGAAAGCGAAACTAGGCGGAACTGAATAACCTCAGGAATAATAGTACACATTCTCAAGTTGAAGCTGGTTTAGATTGGTAATTTTCTTGGATTCTGTTCATGCAGTCCGTGAATGTGTAAAGTCACTCCTACCAAAGTTTACAAGTGATAGGCCTAGATTATTTATAAATTACATTCGTTTTGTAGACTATGTGAACGTGTAACCACACTAAAAAATCGAATGAAAAATATATCTAGTCAAATTGAAAGAAGTTTCAGTAACATATACAACAACAACTTGCAGAACATCTGTTTTTCGACAGCACAATGGTGCTTTTAGACTTCGATGGGAGAATATCCCGGAGCAACTAGCACAGGACGGTAGCAAAGTGGCGAATCACATCGGAGCCATTAAAATACTTCACCAGCTTTGGTTTGGTGAAATACTTTGATAATTCGATGAAAACCAGTCGCAAATCTTTGAAAAAGTGACAGAAACCTGAGCCCTCAGCAGTTTGGTCTTCTTCGCTCAACTCCACTGCAACTGCAACGCGTACGCGGCGACCATAACCTGACGTAAATTGCTGCATACATTATGATTTCTATAAATTATGACACCCACTGAGTGAGGGTGCTGTGATGGTCATGTGACCAGCCAATCCCAGGGCCTTTTCGTCTCCGTCACAATATGACAAAAGGCCCTGGGGACGAGGTTGCTTTGGCTTTAGAATGCATCTCCCAATATTATTCTTGCCTTCAGCGACAAAGGAATCCTTGATCGTTTTGTGACAGTTATCTTATGAATCAGAGCATGAGGAAAATTTTTGAAGAAGCATCCTTTACTTTGGCTTAGAATGCATCTCCCAATATCATGCCTGCCATTAGCGACAAGGAAACCTTGATAGCTGCGTGACAGTTCTCCTATAAATCGGAGCACGAGGAACATTTTTTGAAGAAACATCCTTTACTTTGGCTTAAAATACATCCCTTGATTCCATATTTACCTGCGCTAAAATAGAATATTTGACCTTTCTCNACTGCAACTGCAACGCGTACGCGGCGACCATAACCTGACGTAAATTGCTGCATACATTATGATTTCTATAAATTATGACACCCACTGAGTGAGGGTGCTGTGATGGTCATGTGACCAGCCAATCCCAGGGCCTTTTCGTCTCCGTCACAATATGACAAAAGGCCCTGGGGACGAGGTTGCTTTGGCTTTAGAATGCATCTCCCAATATTATTCTTGCCTTCAGCGACAAAGGAATCCTTGATCGTTTTGTGACAGTTATCTTATGAATCAGAGCATGAGGAAAATTTTTGAAGAAGCATCCTTTACTTTGGCTTAGAATGCATCTCCCAATATCATGCCTGCCATTAGCGACAAGGAAACCTTGATAGCTGCGTGACAGTTCTCCTATAAATCGGAGCACGAGGAACATTTTTTGAAGAAACATCCTTTACTTTGGCTTAAAATACATCCCTTGATTCCATATTTACCTGCGCTAAAATAGAATATTTGACCTTTCTCGGAAAATTGTTACCCACCCTATACCCAGCTATTTTCTCTTCGGTTTTAAAGGAATCCCGAGGACCATATTTCGACAAACAAAGGCTCTAGCACCCAGGACATTTTTTATATGGCTTTTTTAAATGCTCCTCTTGTTAAAAATTCATTAATAAATAGGGTCGTGATAGTAGTTAGGCTTCAATTCATACAGATGAGAAATTTCGGAAAAATTGCCGAATTTCCGTAAATTTCCGAATTTCCGACGAAAATCGGAATTTCCGACAAATATCCGAATTTCAGACGCTAGGGGGGCACGTGCCCCCCTGCCCCCCAGCCACGACGCTTCTGGTCAGACCGGGGACAATTGTAACACTGGGTAATTGTAACACTGACTCTCACGCTTTGTAGAAAAGCACAAACAATCTGGTTTTTTTCACAGAACATGCTCATTATATAACCCTCTACATACGACTTGCGATACAGTAATGTTATGTTCAGCCAAGTTTGCAACATTTTCGGGGGAAAGATATGCTTTTGTGTACGAAAGTAGATACATGACATGCTTATGCTTTCATTGTAAATTTGTGTCTGAAAGAATTTGCTCTCTTGAGTAAAAGATTGCTTTTCACATCACGAACATGACATCTATTTAGGATCAAAACTAAGTTAAAACTTTTAAGCTCCACAGCTTATGAGACGTGCAAATGGAAAAATAGCTATAGCTGACCAGGTCAGGGGCAGGCCCGTAGGAAGCGGGGGGGGGGGAGTAGAGGGGGCCCAAGCCCCCCAATAATTTTTTAAAACAATGATGCTACGTCACATGACTTAATTAGATGTATTGTTCTCTATTGTTTCAAGAACAATTGCCCCCCTATCCGAAGCTTCTTCCTACGGCCCTGGTCAGGGGGCAATGGTAACACGCTGTATGATGTTACAATTGCCCCGGTGTAAGCTTGTCAATGGTTTGATTTTTTGATTCATTTTCTAATCTGGTCGACCAATGTGCATCCATGCAGTGTTAAAGAGTTAAAAGTATTTGTAAAAAGGGAACATTTTTTTCTCAATCGATTCAATTTTTTCAACTGATGCATCCAAATTTACAATAGCCGAATAAAAACCACGTCTCATTTTTAATTTCTTTCTTTTTAAAGCCATGAATTATCTGCCACTTGGTGCTACATTTGGTAAAAGACAACGCAGAGTCGTGCAATAATCATCTGTGATGGTTTTAAAGATATGTAACAATTGCTCCTAACAATTGCCCCGTGTTACCCGGGCAATTGTAACATTTGATTTGACCACTAATTTTAAAACTATCACAGCGTCACAAAAATTAGTTCTACGCCCGGGGGGGGGGGTACTCCCATACTTGACCTGACGGGATGTGCCGCTCAACAGGGTGTCCTTTTACGGTAAAATTTATGCGACAGGGTGTCCTTTTCTAACGAAAATTATGCGACAGGGTATTATAATAGGTAAAAAAATTTATGCGACAGGGTATCACAAGCAAAAATTGCGTTCTACACTATATTTGAGATGCAAATTTTTATGCGACAGGGTATCACAAGCAAAAATTGCGTTCTACGCTATATTTGAGATGCAAAATTTTTATGCGACAGGGTGTACTTTTGGCCTTTTTTTATGCGACAGGGTGCAGGGTGTGGAGAGGTTTTCCGCACACCCCCGTCACTTCCCTAGTCAAGTACCCCCCCCCCGTTCTACGTGATGGAAACTAATGTCTATTTTATTCAAAGGGATGCAACTACAATATAATTTACCTTCAAGAGCGCAATTGATCATTTTTTAGACGATATGTATGGCTGATTTTCCAAAAAGTGTTACAATTGATCCAATTGATCCCGGTCTCCCCTGATGCAGTCAGCTGGTCGAGCGTCATTGCAGAGACAGCAGAGACCATATTTGTTCTGTGAGTGTTACATGAAGAATCATCCTTTGATATTTGGCGCCATTTCCTTTCACCAGCGTTAAAGATTAAAGCATAGCACGGGAATCAGTGTAAAACAGTTTGTTGATACAATTTTAATCAAGAATATCCTTAAAGTACGACAGCAATACCTCAAAAAGACGCTGAAGCAATCTGCAAGAAGACTTTCACCAAAATTCAATCTGGAAAACTGGCCTAAACATCGTTCTTAGCAGGGAAGTAGACGACTGGCCTAGGCATGACAAAAGTGAAAATCATTGGAATCACTGTGCTCGACAATCCCTCCAAGTTTTTCAATCCATTTCAATTTCAAATAACCTTTGAATGTGCTGAAGATTTGCCAGAAGGTGCGTTGCTGCTTGCTGAAATTTATCTGGATATTTTTCGGGGCAAGAAAGAAAAGAAGTTTGATATGATGTAGGCCTATGTCGGCCCACCACACAAAGTTCATTGAATAATTTAATGGCATCATAGACGTTGGGCGGTCGGCAGTCGGTCGACGTAAAAGATTCACATTTTTATTTACTCGCTTTTTCTTTCAGTCTCGCAGAAAGAGGGCCTAAATATAATGACCACTAGACTGACAGTGAAAAATTTTCAAAGTTTGCAGGGAAGATGTGCGCCTCCACCTGGCTATTGTTTTAAAACAAGGACTAATTGTTCTTTCTTTGTTATACTGCATGCTCAAATTGCACAGGCATGATCTTCCCCACATGCAACGTAGAACAGAATGCATCTGACAGCACTGTATAGCACCCAAAGAGTCCTTTGACTTTGTGTTTTGATCATTGAAATCGTAGATAAAAGGAGACTGACACCCAACCCAAAGATTTGTATTTTTTAAAGTTTCAAGCTGGCATGGCAAGTAGGGTGACACCTTTGCAATAATTATCAAACACATAAAGATTTGCCTTGATGATTAATGCAGAGAGATTACACCAGACAGCCAGACTGCTATTAATTAATGTCGTGCGCTCAAAAATTTTCCGTGCGCAATTTCATTCACAACAATGGAAGAACAATAGAATCATTGTTTTAAAACGATAGCCAGGCACGCATTTTCCGTGCGCACTTGGCAAACTTATCAGTCTGGAGATTACCAGATTATCAGTCTAATGATTGCTCCAATCCAGGCTAGGAACCTACCTATTCAGTGGCAGTTATACACTGCGTCAATGGTCACATACAGCTTGTAGCGAGAATAAAAGGTTTTCATAGAACAAAACTTCTGTTGATTTTGCAACTCTCACAGCTTTTCAACCAGTTACAGATATAGGCCAAACTTTTCTACCAGCGAAGGAAAGTATCTCCTGTTTGGGAGAAAAAAGTTACATGATAAGGATAAACTCATCTCTCAAACAGGAGAAACTTGCTGAAATATGTGTATTTAAAGGCTTGGGGAACTATTTTTAGGCCATTTTCATAATCTATATCCTAAAGACAATTGCAGTGAAAACCTTACAAAAGTAAAGTAACTATTGCTGCGTGTTTTGACACAAAGTTCTTTGTAACTCCGGTGTTTGCAGTGATAATTGTTATTATTATTATGTTATTTTTCCAGTCCTGAGATAGTATTCTGTTTCTTTAGATCTAGAATGGAAAGTTATTTATGTTGGCTCTGCAGAAGATTCAGAGCTTGATCAAGTACTTGACACTGTGTTAGTTGGACCAGTTCCAGCAGGAAGGCACATGTTTGTTTTTCAGGTATGTTCTGTACAACCAAGAAATTATGAATTCACTTCTTCCCTTCTGTTCATTATGACTTCATTTTCTTGTGTTGTACAGTGTTTCTGTTTCTTAAAGATGAATTGTGAGCTACTGCAATGTTTTCTCGGAATAGATTTTCTTAGTATGTTTCAAAGAAATTTGAAAGAGATAATTTTGACATTCTGAAGATTTAAGAGCGTTCTTGTTGGAATAATGCCACAAAATCATACAGGATACACCAGTTGACAGTTTCAAAAATTGTCTGGGCGCACAACTTTTCAGGAAGAAAACCATTGCATTGCAAAAAAGGCATTCAGTATGTCATTTTTCATTCCAAATATGCATGCACATACATGAGATGAATGCGTGGGGATTGTTTTCTCAGAACTGTGAACTGATGTATTGTTTGCAGATCTACTTTTTTGGCCATTTGCATAAGTAACAAAAAAATGAATTTTGAGAGATGCAAAGCCAAATTTTACTTATTTGCAAATGTCAAGACTGTTTCTTACTCACCTAGCTACAGGTACAGTAGCTGCCAGTCTGCAGAGTGTGGCAGCTGCAGCACAAGATCTTTTTCAAATAATTTGTGTGCACGCCAATTTTGAACGAGACCTTTTGTTCACTACTTTGCAAACAAAGGAATTAAAGACCTTGCACGCGAGCATGCCACTGTTTCCTTGGTCTGCACGCGTGAGATCTCGTCAAGAACTGCCATACTCTGCAGACTGGGGTAGCTGTTACTGTATGCACATTGTTGATTCTGACAGGTTTATTGTAGCTGCTTTTATTTTTAGGCTGATTGTCCTGATGAGAAAAGGTTACCACCACAAGATGCCGTTGGAGTCACAGTAGTGTTACTAACTTGTTCATATAAGAAGGCAGAGTTTGTCAGAGTTGGATATTATGTTAGCAATGAATATGTTGATTCAGAGCTCAGAGAAAATCCTCCTTGCCATCCTATTTATGAACAGGTTTGTCATTCCATTGTTTTCAATGTAGCAATTGCAGTTATTTGAATTTTTATTTACTTTTTCCTAATTTATATACGGCACAGTCCATTTGTAATTCATAAGAAGTCATGGGATAAAAGTGAATTCATAATATGAAGTTGCATACAAAATCATTCATAGGAATGAAAGCAAATTCATAATGCGAAGTCGCATTAGAAATTCATGTGATCTCATTGAAAATGTCAAAGTTGTTCACATAGGAATGTCAAAAGTTATTTGCATGGGTTCATTTGTATCGTATGCATGATTTTGTATGCAACGTCACATTGCCTATTCGCTTTCATCCGTACGACTTCTTACAAATTTCGTAAGAGTTAAGCTATGAATGGTCTGATCAAGGCTGAAACCACCTGAAATGACCCAAGTAAAGTGGGAAACACTTGCAAGGCGACAGGGTGGGATGCCCCCCCCCCGATATTTGCTAGAATGAAGATGTTGTTTTAAAAAAAAATGGAAATAAACATTGCTTTTTAACGTAAACAATAGCCTCACTCTTCCAAAATTTTACAAAATGTCTGCTACTGCCTGATTATCCTAGCAATGAGGTGTAACTGTCAAGCAGGCCTGGCTGTGAGCATTTTAGCAGGCGAGTGGTACACCGCTCTCCTCGGTGAAGTCAGGCGGGCGATTTTCATTCTATAGAAAATCATCAATAACAATGTATGAATAAACGAGGAATTCAATATTTGTCTTTAAACAGCTACCTGACAAGACAAGACAAGACAAGACGGCGAGTCTTTGACAGAAACGAAACTTTAGTTTTATGTTGTCGCAAATAAGCCACAAACTAAGAGAATGTGTCGGCGGTCTCCAGTAATACTTTTTCGGTGCTCGAGTTTCTTAATTTTTTGCCGATCCGAGAGTTTAGTTTCTCAAAAAGGCTTTTGTAAGAAAATACGGGCAAGACGTCAAAGAAAGTTAAATAAATGTAAAATGTATCGTACAGCCCCATTGTCATATTTCTCAAAAGTTCTAGGCTCGAAAGCCGATTGTTTCTGATTATTCGCCATGCTGAAATGATTTGGTTTTAACATGTCCGGAACTTATGGATGCCAAATGACATTTTAAATGGTCTTCAAATAAGAAAATACATAACAGTCAGGATGTGTAAAGGGTTTCAAAGAATTTGTTTGATTGTTGCTTTTTTGAAATGTTTCGTTTGTTTTTCACATGACTTGTCATGTAGTTAACGATTTACAAGAGAAGATGACTTCCTGAGAAATTATAGGTAAAGGAATTATATTTTGAGGTCAAAATATATGGGATGAACTTCCTCTCAATATTTTAGTTTTACTTCAAAAGGTAATGAGGTGTGATGAGTAATGAATGAAAACCTTAGGGGGGCGGTTCCAATATGTACTGACGTGGAGGCGGGCGATGAATAGCTCCCCTCGACAACTCGAGGCGAGCGTGGAGGCGGGCGCGAGCGATCGCCCGCCTCAAACGGCCAGGCCTGTGTCAAGGGAGTCCTTTTTTCTTACGTATGTTCACATTCTCATTCAGAGCTGAGGATATTTACATTTAACTTCGTCTTCTTTGTCTTTTCTCTTGTTGGTTTGCATTAAAGATGGTTCTTTATGAATGATCAACAAGAATAGACCGAGTCAACGACTTATTTCACAATGCACCTCCACAGTATCCTATTCTTTGCTTTTCTGTATATTGTAGGTTTTTAAGGCTGACTAATGAAATGAACGGAACGACTTTGAATGATGGATTTGTTTTTAGCTCTTTGAATGTCTCTGTTAATTGTTATTTTTTGCTCCTTTTCTTCCAGGCAATCTTTTGCATGTTCTTTTTTTAAATAATGTTGCATGGACCTTCTTGCTGGGCATTCTTCATTGCGGGGCATTCATTCTTACATTTAACACCTTCTATATTTCAAGATGACATTTTCATGTTTCCTGTCAACCACAATCTAGGAAATCGACAGCCTTAAAAGAAATCTTGAAAACTTCATGAACAAATTTTGACATTTTGTAAAACTTTATTACTGTACAAATCCTTTGAAAAAGTTCTAAAAAGAAAAAAAATCAAGGTTAACCTTCCTTATTTTATTCATTTACTTACCACTTTGTACTGTATGTTCTTTTTAGCTGCAGCGAAATATCTTGGATTCAGAGCCACGCATTACAAAATTCAATATTGGATGGGACTGAGTTGTCACTCAATCATGATCTTTGCTTTGATGAACGACTGTATGTGGGCTGATGAACCATGTAGAATAGCTTTGTGTCTTGAGATGAGGAAAGGACATAAGCTATGGAAGCTTGTACTATGTATGATGCTGATGAACCATTGGATCTGTATTGAATATTGCTTTTACGATCAATTAGTAAGGGTTCCTCAATGAGGTTAAATGGTACCACAAAATTAATGACCACATTTACTTGCTGGAGTGACACATGCTTAAAATGGACAGATTTAGATCTAGCACCACTCTAAAGCATTTTGCTCAACAAATAATTTTAACGCATTTCATGTTGGCATCTTTGAGCAAACAACGTTGTACTTGCCAATTATAAATTCCTTATTTCACATTAAACTTTTGCATGGTGTTTTCATTGTTAAAATTTGTCCTTTCAAAATGGTTTGCAATTACCCGCATCAACCTTTGCTGCTAGAAACATGGGCTATAGGAAACGTGGTAATTTTGGTGTGTAAATTTGGATGTGTTAATTAATAATGATACTGTATTTAAAGTTACCTGGTCTTCATTTCTGGTCTTGATCTTCATACTCACATTTCTCCCAATGCTGTACTGGGGGCATTCATTTTATTTTCAGGTGACAGAAATGAAGACCTACTGTAATATCTTTGTTAATCAACACATCCAAATTTACACACCAAAGTTATCGTGTCTCCTATAGCCTGTGCTAGAAACACAAACATTCATTTTGTATATCGTCTTCATTCATAGTTTGGTAAAACAGTTTAAAATTAAGATGCTTACTCAATAGTACAAGTGTTCACAGTTCTGCGAGAAAGATGCATGAAATTTTAATCTTACCTACAGTACTTTGTTCCTAAAAGTGTGCATGCATGATGCTTACACTACAGTAATACTGTAAGCTTGCGGACATTTCTCAGAACTGTGAATTGGTAAAGTATATTATTCAAAAGGATGACTTGGCAAAGAGTTTATGCTGCTCTGCCATTTGATATCAGTATACAGTAGTAAACTTTCATACTTTCATGCCATACTATAGTGTGTATACTGATTGTACAGTTAAAGGTTGTTTACGATAGATGCAGATACAGTACAGTATACAGTACTGTATTGTTGTTCATGTAAGGTAATTTATTGTTTGTCATCATTGCTTTTCATAACCATTAGCTGTTGTCTCTTTTGTCTACTTTTGCCCTTGAGCACCTCACTACACATTTGGCTATCCAAGAAACAGGATCTGGAAAGAACTAAAGTCTACTTTGCTTGCATTTCACAACTCATTCAGATACTATCTATTCAGATACCATCTGTAACAAACAGCCTATGGTACATACTGTACAGTAAGTTTCTCAAAACTTGACTGAATTTAGAATACAGCATCTACTCAAAAGATCTCAAAAGATCTGCCTTCTCTTGATAAAGGTCAGTTTGAAGAAATGTAACTGAAATTTTTACATATTTTGGTGTTCCATGAAGCAACTGCATGATACAGGCCATCAGACTGTAAATAAGTTACATGTTACTTTGCAATTCCTGAAGCTCATGTATTATAGCACTCTCTTTTTGCAATAGACCATCAAGAATCCCCTGAAACCTTTGCTTCAAGAATGGATTTGCTGCACTGTCTACTCGCATTTCCTGTTCTGACCGTTTTGCTTGAACGTCAATTAAAGTCTGCTGAAGCTCACGGACACGTCTGGCTATGTCATCAGATACTACTGATGGAACTCCAACTAGACTTGTTGAAAGGCTGTCTTTAGATAATTTGCTAATAGTATCAAATTCATTCATATCAACCTCTTCTTCACTACTACTTATATCTGGTAAAATTGCATTCTCTTCTACTTCTATATCTTCTGATCCTGCATATTGCATGCTGTCATCATTTAGGTTTGACGGAGAAGGCACCATTGATGTACCAACATCTAAATCAGATGCAACACTTCTGGCATCTTCTTGCTTGTCTTCATCTTGCAGCACTTCATACGTTACATCAACAGCACTTATATCTGCTCGCAACAAACGCTTGACCTCTTTCTCAATCTCAGGAGCTTCTATATACTTTTTCTTTGCTGTTTTACGGAATCTCTTTTTACGAACATTCTTCAGTGGTGGAGTAAGACCATGAGGGTACTGATATTTCTTAGGAACTTGCTGTTTTTTGAAAGGATCCGCATTCCCAGTATCCTCTTCACCAGAACTACTTTCACTTGCATCATCATCTTTACAAATCAAAACTTGGCAAATGTCTGAAGCTTTCCAAAAGCTCTTTTTATCTAGTGTTTTCCACGATTCTACAATACATGGAAGATCTCTTAGCTTTGCTGAAAGCGACGTGTTCCTGAACCTAACAGTTCCATTCCTGCTATCACCGTGCATTTCTAAGCTGAGTTTATCTTTCAAAGTTCCATTACTGATATCTTCTCTCAAAACGCGGGCATAGTTTTCTGGGAGTCTCAAGATAAATTGATTTTCAAGTTCAACACTGACATGGGAAGATTTGGCTTTGGATTTACCTTTACTACTGCTAGATTTACTGCTGGGATCTTTATTCATCGTTTGTGAATGTCAATCAATGCTGTTTTGAGACTCTTTCTCGTCTGTCTCTCATCTGTTTTGAACAAAATACAGCCACAGCAACAACATTAGATGAATGCCATTTTGAAACTACCTCGTATTGAAAAAGAGCCATCTTCTTTTTGCCTTATTCTGGTTAAATTCGTTCTTTTTCAAAATGTCGGACAACACGAGCGAAGCTGTGGAGATTGTTAGCAGCAAAAAACGAAAAACCCCAGCACCTGATTCAGAAAGCAAGCCTAAGAAAAGCAAAGTTAATTTGGCTAATGTGAAGAATAAATTGAGAAGACAAGAACTGTTCAAAAATCAAAAACATGAGAAAAATAAGGAAAAAAGGGAGAGAAGAAAAAAGCAAAGAAAAGATGAAGATTGGGAACAGGTTGGCCTGTTATGAAATTATGTATTAGTTGCATAAAATGCTGCCCGAAGCAATCACAAAATCAAAAATTTATGCGCGCTTGAAATATTATGTTTCCACAGACAGGCGCGCTGTTTTATGTGTTGGGTTTTTGGCGGCCATTTATTGTGTCGAGCTTTGTTTCATTGAAATATTTGTTGCTTTAAATGGTCTGTGCTCTCTGCGCCGTATCTCTTTCTCTCTGATACAACCGGCAAATAGCGACTGGTTACGATGGAATCTGGATTCATTCCCTGTTTATTTGAGTGATGAAACCCCACCGTGAGGAACAAAGCCAAATGATTAGATCAGAAGAAACGAAAGATAAATGCACGGTCTACCTGACTGCAGCTCACAAAACTTCAAAGGGCATAATTTTGATACTTGTATTCACTTAACTTTTGATATATATAGAGTACCAATAAATTGAGGAATTGCATGCTGAATATTCCAATTAAATTGGTTGATTCGTTCATTTTCTACCGCAATACTTAGGCCAGGCCAGCGCTCAAAAGGCACAAATCGCATGATCGATCGCTAACTTGTTCTTTGTTTCCCTGTAGGCATATTATCGAGGCGCGCGCATTTTCCTCTGTGCAGCCAGGTGCAGGGGCGCAACTACTGGCCTAAATTATCATCTTCTGCGCGAATTTTGCAAACAATGCAGTCTGGAACAAGACTCCGTGCTTGCTGGCCTCATTCATGACCAGTCCGGTAAAAGCTCTAGATTCATTAGCGACTAACCAATCTGTTAGTGACCAATATATTCATAAATAAGTAGCTAGCTGATCAACCAGTAGATTTACCAAGGGGTTTCTTAGTCACTAACTAATCGCTCAGTTCCTAATGAATCTACAGTATTAGTCATTATTAAACCTGTTTCTAATCTATTCCACAATCGTGTTTTGAAAGGATTAAACACTTGAGTGCGTGTCTCTGAAAAACGATGTCTAATCTACGAAGATTTGTGAGAAGAGAAACATTAGGCCTATAAAAGTTATCTTTATTGGTCTATTTGGTTGCTGCTTCCTACGTTCTTGTACTCCCTGGTTCTAAGGTGTTACGTCCGTAAAAGATGTGCACCGATCCTAATTTTGAGTGTAGCTCTCCTTTGCACTGGTAAAATTTTGTTTCACTCAGTGAAAGAGCGTTTTTTCACTTGCTGAATCCGATGGGAGTATTTTCGAGCCGTGGTTTTGTACCATTTTCGGGGCATGCACAACCTATCAAATTTCACTAACTGATTGGTTAGTGACCAAAGGGATCTCTTAGTACATCTGCTAGTTGATCGGTTAGCTGCTAATGAATGTATTAGTCACTAATAGATCAGTTAGTCGCCAATGAATCTGGAGCTTTGACCGGACTGATGACGATGATGCTTCCTCGATTGCCTTTCAAACGCAGTACTACAAATTTGGAATTTGGATCGTCCGCCCTATTTGTGAATTAACACGACTCTTCTGCATGAATTCCAGAAAATGAGAAAAATTCCATAAATGCATTTACAAAAAGCTGTATTACTGGTTAAAACAGTGCTCAATGTCATGAAGACAGAGCGAATTATAACAGGATTGAGACAAAAAGAAAGATTACATTCTTTGTTGTTACTCAGAGTTTCACGCTATACGATGATCATCAGACAACTGAAAACTCTACTCAATTTTTGTACACTTATACACTGAATGTTGCAATGACATAATCTTATAACTACTATTTTTATGTAGGGTCTCTTTTGAAATTTATTAGATAGTATTTGATCTCATGGCGGCACTTAAAGATTAACTCTGATCTTCCGTTAAGTAGGTGTGTCTTGTTGGCTTTGCTAATGCAGAGCTTTTCCGTTCAACATAAATTGCACCTCTTTGTTTCGTTGTAATGAGCCGCTGCATGGTTGGAGAAAGACCATTTTACCTCATATGCTTCATTTCTATCTTTGTATTTCCAAACGTGCTTGGAAAGCTCTGTGCTGTTTGCGTACTTCTTATGCCTGAAGGAATTTCATGTGGTTGTTGTAGCACTGCTTGAATGTATTCTCTGTTAAACCGATGTACCGTTTGGAGTTTCCTTCATTGTTGGTAGAGGTGATTTTGGCGTTGTAGATTGTACTTGTAGTTTGGCAATTTCCTTGCAGGGGGCACTGGTCTTTTTTCCAGCAGTTGCAGCCTTGCTTTGGTTTTTCTGAACCTTTTGCTATCATCTGGAGTCTGCTTGTTATGGGCTTTGATGATGCATGCCATGTTTTCCATGCAGCTGTAGCTTATTTTGACGTTGTTTTTGTTGAATATTTTATGGAGTTTATAATTTTTGGGAAGTGCTTGCTGATTAGTCACAGGAATGTGTGGCCAACATTTTTCGGGACGTTTTTGCTGAATGGGGGGTTGAACTAAATAACGTTCCTTTGCCTGTTCTTTCTCTCTTTCTGCTGCCTCTCAAAGAAATACGACGAAGCGCAAATCGGCCTCTATCGAGATGATGGTTTTCTTGTAGCAGAAAGTTATCAAAAAGCTTTACCCTATTATATCATACATTGGGCAATTAATCAACTAGGGCCAATTAACTGGGGGAAATTAATTACCCTTAATTCCTTGGCAATTTGTTACTTTCATCTCACATCAGCAACAGAATGAAAATGATGCATGCTTTGTAAAGTCTCTTTTTAAGCCTTCAAATGTACATGTACTGTAGACCAGTAGTTTAGGGACGAAATTGCCCCCTGAAGTCTCACCCCATAGATATTTAAGGGTACTTTGCTAAAGAAATCAAGAAACTATCCTGATCCAAACCATTAGTTGATTTCTAAGTTGCTTATTGCCAAGAAGGAAGATCCTCTGCCATTGATTCATTTATATGCTTTTCAACCCTTATGACGTCATCAACAGGGGGCAAAATTACTCCCTGATGTGCTCACAATGTTCTTGAACTTTTTCTCATCTCAAAAATATTTGGTGATGTTCTGTTATGTATATACCCAGTTAATTCAAGTTAAATGTGTAAAATTATTTTACCCCTTTAGCGCCGTATTGGGGGTAAGCTTACCCTTTCACATGAAAGGTAATGCAGTATTTTGATTGCCTATTCAATAAGCTATTTATCATTTTTTCACATTTGAAAAATAATGTAAACTTTTAAAGATATCAACACTTTTGCAGCAACAGCTCTCAATTTTGACTTAAAACAATCCAAGTTCCAACGTAACAGCTGTGCTTAACCCCCTTGACACAGGAGCGCCACCTGCACCCAAGCATAAATTGAATTACAAAAGGAAAGACATTTCTTTGTATTATTGAGAATCATGTTACTTTTCTCCCACGATAGAATAACTCTAGTAGATTAAATTTGATCGATTTCTAAATCCCAAATCACCACGAAAAGTTGTCTCTTTGTCCATTCATTTTGACCATTTTGATTCTTTAGAAAACTTGATTGATGTTTTTTTATTGTTTTCAATGTTTTCGAAAACGAAATCGCATTTAGCTCTAAAAACTGAAAATATTAAAATTGGCGAAAATTCCTAGAATCTAATTCAGTCTTTCTGCTAAAGGTTAAGTCATAAATCTTCACAATCGGTCCAGTGTACGATTTATCATAGCCTGCCATAGGTGCTGAGTTTATTTTGGTGCACCCAGCATATTCAGTCAAAATAACTGTGAATGGTGACATAAAAGAAGCCTCAGAGAACAATTACCTTGGACTTAAATACAGTAGATTCTGAAGTATCCTGGAGTAAAGAAGTATGATTGAAAAAGAAATTGTTAAATTTGCATCCCTTTTTGCATAGCTTAGACATTTTATGCCTAAAGATTGTCTAATCATTTTGATTGATTCTTTAGTATTTTCTAAGATAAACTAATGGTTTAGAAATATATTTTGCTCTTTGCTCAGTAGCACATACTATATACAGTAAGTTCTTAATAGGAATTACCGATATTGCAAAACAGAGTACTTTAGATTATGATCTTAAAAGACCATATATGTTTTCCACCAGCCTACTTCATATAGACCTAAATATCCCAAAAACAGCAGACTTCTATGAAACAAATATCCTGAAAATAATGCATCATACCACTATAACGGAGATCATCAATTGCCTGATGTATTTCAAAATCATTTTACAATGAAGGTTTACACAAATGAACTACAAGCCGTAGATTATGGAATAAACAAAGGCATACAACCTGGGGGGATAAAACTTTTAGAAACAAGGGGGCACGATTATGGAACAATCTGCTAAAATCGTCAAAAACATAACCAAAATAAAACAGTTTGAAATAGCCAAATATTAACAACCATAAAGCCTCAAATCAGAATTATCATTTTATGAACGATTGCCTTTTACCCAAGTATTTACTGTATCTCTATTTTTATGATGCTGTAATTTTCGATATACAGGGTGTCCCAGAAAATTGTTCGACGTTTGATTAAATATTAAAAACTAATGATAATGTACAGGTTCCTGGTTAGATAACCCTGTTCCTGAGATTTTAAATTAATTTTTGACACCAGAATCTTGCGAATCTGCTAAGAATTCACGGAGTTACAAGCTTTTGAAATTCAAATTTGTGTGAAGGCTGAAACCAGACGCCCCTAACTGACTTGCTTTTCAAAAAGACATCCCAAAATCGAGGTAAAAGAACACTGTTGTCCAATATTTTACCTCTCGTTGATATCAGAGCAAACCAAATGGAACTTCAGAAGTAATTTAGTTCTTGTAACTGTTGCCAATATTTACTAAAGAATGCATGTAAGTATCAAAAACATGGAATGAAAATTTAATGGTTGAGAGGCGGGGCCATTCCAAATTATGCTCAACAGGATTCCTCCAATCATCGATAACCTTGATTCAATGCTAGAGAAAGCTACTTTATCGAAAATTCTTTTTATATTCCATTTGATTTGCTTTGAATAAATGAGATTCTACTTTCACAAAATATGCAATTTAGGGGCGACTGGTTTCAGCTATTGCACAAACTTGAACTTCAAAAGCTCGCAGCTTCATGAATATTTAGCCGATTTGCTAGCTTCTGGTGTCTAAACTTAATCTAAAATCTCAGCAATCTGGTTATTATACCCTGGAGCCCGTTCATTACTTCGTTATTTTTTAATATTGAATATAACGTCGAGCAATGCTTTTGGGACACCCTGTATACTCACATTTTCTTTTTTTGCATTTTTAGGATGCAGATCTTTTTATATATACCAGTAATAGCATTTAGTCCTGTATTCTAAGAAAAAAGTTGAAGTGAATTGTAGCTCCTTTAGGGTACTGTAATTGCTGATATTGTTTTCTAACACAACTGTAATTCATTTCTTTTTTTGTTTATTCAGAAAAAACAGGCTCCAAAGACAACAGAGAGCATGAGAGTGAAAGATGAAACTCTGGTTGATCCGGAAGATGATGAAATCATACAAGATGAACAAACTGATGAATTATCATCATATTTTAAATGTGAAAGAATTCCAAAAGTACTGATAACAACAAGTGATAAAACAAAGTCACATGTAAGCACTGTAGGACGCAATACATTATGTTTTTATCTTCTCAATAATAGTGGTATAATTTAGACTTCATTGTTTTCAAAATTCTCATTTACTCTGACATAGTCTACTCACACCCTGATTGATACTCTGAAGTGTGGAATAGACATCCCCCTGCTATAGTTTTTGATAGATACATCCACATGTCCTCTCCCTTTCTGTTGATAACAGCTGATGTATTGCACTGTAGCTGATTGAACTATACTATCATTTAAATAAATGATGTATGATTATCATTATTAGGAAGTCTGTATTCCTGATCCCTATTTATTAAGTTTAAGCTTCTTGAAATGTGAAATCTTGCTTTCTGAAATGTAAATCGTGATAAAAGCAAAACAGTTCTTATTGAAGTACTTCTAGAAGGCTCAGACTTTTGGGGCCCTACTCTACATGATGTACTATATCTATTAATACTTGTTTCAATTAGCTATTTTTGATTTACATATACAGTATTCTTGGTCTTTACTGTAACTAACATCACGTAGTAGTAATTTTAGTTGGATTGTAATTAGGTTAGACACTCTCTTGACCTGGATGCCTTGTTATTAGAAAGAAGTGTCTATCAAGCACCTGGACAAGGGCAATAACCTGGTTTATACAGGGTACCCCAAAATATTTGTTCAACGTTTAATTAAATATTGAAAAATGAAAATAACACGAACGGGCTCATGGTAAGTTATACCTGTCTACGAGATCTTTAATTAATTTTAGACACTAGAATCTTGCAGATCCCTTTAAAATCACTGAGTTGCGAGCTTTCAAAGATTAAATTCATGCGACAGCTAAAACCAGAGATCCTAGATGACTTGTAATTCAAAAAGTTCTTGAATCTAAGCGAAAAAAGGTTATCCAATGTCACACCCCTCGTTAGTATCAGAGCGAACCAAACAGGACTTAGAAAGTAATTTGATTCTAATACTCTTTATCAAAATTTGACGAGAAACTGGATCATTTTCCTCAAAGGATCCAAGCTCTTGAAATTTACGCTAACGAAAATGCTCTAAAATAAACGAGAAATAAAAGAAACGAGAGCCCATGCTAAGTTGCCCAAAAATGCAATTCTAGAGGCCTCTGTTTCAGCTTTCGCACAAACTTGAACGTCAGAAGCTTGTAGCTTCCTGAATATTGGTTGGATTTGCAAGATTCTGGTGTCTAAAATTAATTAAAGATCTCAGAAATATAAATATATATATATATCGTTATTTTGAGCATTTAATCAAACGTCAAACATTTTTTTGGACATCTACTCTGTATTATAAGAAATTTTCTGTTTGCAGGAAACTTTAAAATTTATAGATGATCTCACAACAACAATACCGAACTCTGAATACCTAGAAAGAAAAGGAATGGATATCAAAAAGATGATACCCAAAGCACTCGAGAGAGAGTTTACAGATATCATAGTGGTGAATGAAGATCGCAAGAAAGCCAGTATCCTTTCATATAGATTACATACCGGGTGTCCCAAAAAAAGTATACGGATTTGGTTGACTCCAGCTATATGAATTTAGCTTCAATCAATGTCGAATTACTCTAAAAATGTTCCTCGATAGTTAACTTTAACATAGGTACCTCGTTTGTTGGTATTGGTGCTTTGATAACAGATATTTTAATCTTAAAAGCTCAAATTTGCCTCTTCCTGCAATTTAGAGCTTTAGCCTTTTGGCCTAAACAAATTCTTAAGGCACAATGTATAAATCAACGATGGCCTTGATAAAATTTGAACAACATTAGATTTTGCCTATTGTGCAGTTTCTTAATTTTACATCAATTTCAGTTCTTTAGTTGGATGTGCTTCAGGGACTTCGCCAGTGCATCTTAATTTCGATGTGCTCCAAGGCCAAAGCTCTAGTTTGCAGGTTGATGCAAATTTGAGCTTTCAAGATTGATATTTCTGCTCTCAAAGCACCAATACCTACAAACGAGATATCTACATTCAAGTTAACTATTGAGGAACATTTTGAGAGTGATTAGCCATTGATTAAGGCTAACTTCACATCGCTGGAGTGAACCACAAATCTGTATACTTTTTTGAGCACCAAGTATATGTATATATGTGTATATATTGTTAGCTATAATACAATATCGAATTAAAATATATTTACAACAACAACAACAACAACATCAATATATACAGGACTCTTAAGCCATCACAGTTATGCCTAAGCCGATGCTGGGACTAATTTCCCATACCTGCAACATTATGCACATTATTCTGTAACATTATTCTTAACGTTACATGCCAGATGCGTTATTGGTGTGCCATCTTCCAGATGGGCCAACAGCTCATTTCAAGTTGACCAACGTGCGCCTGTCAAAATCTATCAAGGTACGAGTGTTCAATTTTTGTCAGACAAACATGACAGATCCAACAGAACCAGTCATATCAATTGCTTTAACAACTGTGCATTTTCAAATGAAGATTGGAAGAAAGTCATTTTTCATGTATTCTAGTCGTCAAAGCTACCTTTTTCGGCATAGGGCTCAAATCTCTCAAATATTTAAAAAGGTGGGTGTAAAATTCTATGAAATTTTTCTTTGAACTGAATGGCTTGAAAGGAACTTATGGTACTTTTCTTTAAATCTGCCATGGACATTTTTTATATCTTGATTTTTTCAAGATGGTGGCAATTAAATTATTTTTGAGAAAATTCGTGGAAAATCTTGAAAAAATTTCAATCGTCGTTCATCCTAAACCAAAAGTGGAAAAATGACATAACCTTCAAGAAAACCATAGTTTATTAAGGTCTACAATATGGTGGCAAGCAGAAATCTGTAGCTTTTCTGGTTTAGGATTTAGAAATTTGATGACGTCATAGCCTCAAATTTAATGAATGCCGCCATTTTGAAGTTAATCAAGATATCAATAATTTTTCATGGCAGATTTACAGCAAAAAACCCAATGGTCCTTCCAAGCCATTTACTTCAAAGAAAACTGTAATAGAATTTTACGCCGATCTTTAAAGATTTGAACCCTATGTTACCCTTTTCCATATTGTAGCTATTATATTTCTACTCTTCTCAGAAGTCATATTCATTGTCCTGATTGTCCCAAAAAGTAGTCCCGCTTAAAATGTCACAAAAACTCGATCAGCAAACACAAAATTGTCTTTAAGAACTTTTATCATTGAGCCAAATATATCTAAAGATGATAAAATGTTTGCTTTGATTGCTTTAAAGGCTGCAAATGATTGGTTTAAGTTACCATATAAGCGATATTTCAAATCTTGCTTGACACCCACTATTTTTCAAAACCTACTCTCTCAAGTTCACAATGATAGTTTTTATTTCTTTCTGACATTTATGACCAAATTAGAAGCTTAATATGTAAAGAGAAATTCATTCAGTAGTCAGCAATGCTTTTTACAATGTGCTTTAAAGCTAGATGATAAAAGGTTTGATTTCATTACTTCAAGGATACAAATGATAGGTTTAAATCACTATTTTGAGCTACAACCTTTAAGCGACGTTTTAAATCTTGCTTAACATCCACTATTTTGGGATTTTTCAAAACCTACTCTCTCAAGTCAACAATGATAGTTTGTGTTCCTTTCTGACACTCATGACCAAATTAGAAGCTTAATATGCAAAGAGAAATTCGATAATTCGTCTTGTAGTCAGCAGTGCTTTTTACGGTTTGCTTTGAAACTAGACAGCTCAAAAAAGAGCCAAACTTGCTAGTTTTGAAAACTAATGACAAGATCCGCCATACTGAAAGATAAGTTGGTTGTTGATCTATTTGGAAATAAAATAAATTTGAAGATCATCAGCCTTTGTAAACAAATTTGTGTGATTTTCCAAACAGGATTACCTTCTTTGGGACACGGTAGTTGAAAGTTCATCAGCCCTTTAAAGGGCGTATGTTGACCAGCATGCATTGCGCGAAGTGATTTCTCTCGCTCTTCACAGCTCCAGAATTTTTGACTGTCATTAATTCAGTGGCAGTTTTAATCCACGAAATCTTCAGCCATATTTACAGCTGAGGCCACCTAGTCGTCTTTTTTGGCAAAATTAAGTATCGCTTTGGTATCGTGGCTACTTATTTCATGCAAAAGCACTGTTATTCGCTCTTTTTGGACACCTGGACAGTAGATGCTGCAAGCTTGAAAGCCTCTTGAAAGAAGCCAATTTCCACGATAGAAAACCTTCAAATATCNCTTCAGCCATATTTACAGCTGAGGCCACCTAGTCGTCTTTTTTGGCAAAATTAAGTATCGCTTTGGTATCGTGGCTACTTATTTCATGCAAAAGCACTGTTATTCGCTCTTTTTGGACACCTGGACAGTAGATGCTGCAAGCTTGAAAGCCTCTTGAAAGAAGCCAATTTCCACGATAGAAAACCTTCAAATATCGGCTTTAGATGGACACTAGGAGTTGCTCAACAGTTGTACGAATGATGGACGACCACGACAGGTTAGTTTTTACAGTTTATACTTGCCTTAGTTCGCCCAAGTTGCCAGCCCCAGCCCAGCTGTCTATGCCGCCTATTATTTACACTAATGAAATGAGCCGTGAAACCCTCAGCAATTCTCTGGCATTCCGTTTCAGAGTTTTCAGCTGTTGATAACGACAGGAAAATTATTTTATTCACATTATGTTTTTACGCAGCAAAATATTTACTTAATCTAAAAAGGCCTTGCCATTTTGGGTGATTATTATATCCACTCAAAATGACAAGAAATGGATTGAGGTTCATACCATGAAACTGACTGACTTGTTTAGGCCCAAAATCAGACAGTATTGAAAACATACATTAAAGCTTAGCCCAGAATGAAGCAGAATGATTGATAGTTTTTGCAAGTATTTTTGAAAATAAATAAAAACAATAATCAAATAATAATTTGTTGCCATATATTCTCCCATATAGACATAATGGGAGCCAGTGGGGGCATGGTTTTTAGCGTGCCCTATTTTAACTTCAAAGTGCCTTTTTCCTCAACCCCATTTGAATCCCAAAAAGTAACCCACTAAGAGCTGTGCCCCTGCAAACAAGAACTGCTTCCTGTGCCCTCTGCAATAATATTGTACAGACAAATAATTATTTGTTAGTTAACATAAGAGAACGTATGTGAGACCCTTGTACAGCTCCAGTTTATGATTGATCCTAAACAGCATTTTTATAACATGTTTATTCATTCCTTTTGCAGTTCACAAGCAGTTGGTTGGAATGGGATCTGATATTGCCATGCTACTCTTGGAACTTATGTATGCAACTTGAAGTTGGAACAGTTCAATCGATTATCACAAGCAGTAATAAGACAATATGCCTATTTTGTGTAACAAACAGCTCAAAACTTTGGACTTTTTCTGTGCAATGACTACATGTATTTTCCATAAGAATCTCTAAGGATTTGAACCAGTAAATTGTTTTAAAAGAATCCGCTGAAAGAAACTTAGGCTAATTTTTCCAAACTCAGTTCAAAATATTAAGAAGCTTTTGTGATTTGCAGCTTTCTTTAATTTTCCCCAGTCATGCAAAATATTTTGACACTGTTCAGTGTTGAAAAATTTTTTGAAAGTATTTTGAACATGATTTCTGTCAATGTTTATTTTGACATTTTGATAGGAGCCCCTCAAACTAACAAAAATGACCGTGCCTACCAAAAATTAATCAATTCTATCTATGGAAAATTAAATTTTGAGTAAAGAACAGATAATGTTATTGTTACATTAAATTCTTTTAGGAGACTTCTGGGAAGCTATTGGAGGCAAAACAGGCCTAAAATTTAAGAACAGCTGCCAAATCTGGACCTAAATTTCTTCTTGTGAAAATCTTGTACTGAAAGTTTCTTGTAATTATTACATTTTGATTAATCAGAGTTTCTTGTGAGTTTCTTCAGAAATTTTACTGCATTCTTCCTGTTTATTTCCTGTTTCCTCGTTACAATATTATGCAGCTATCATTCTATTACCCTGATCCCCACCCCCTCCCTGGAAAAGACAGGGCTGTTGCAGGGCTGCTCCCCTCCCCCTGTTCACAGAAATTTAGAGTAGGGACCCCAGGGTGATTCACTTCTCCCACAGCTTTCAAACAGTACATGTGCAGTAGCATTCTATTTTCTGTTTAAAATCTTAGAGTGAATCACATTTAAGAATTTTTTGAAGCATGCCACTTCAAAGAAGCTTCTCATATCTTACTCATATGAGAAGGATATCTATCTCTCATTCACAGAACGATATGTTTCTAATGGGTGGGGACATCACTTACTTTTACTGAAGAAAAACTTGGATGATTCCGCATTAGCCCTGCAGGGTGGGAGGTAGGGGCAATAAAATGAAAGCTGCATTATGACAAAGTTTTTTGAACCTGTGCTGCTTTCTGGACATCATTCAAGGACCTACTGAGCAATTCAATACAAGAGACAAGGCAAAATGTAGTGGAAAGAAATGTGCTATGGATTTGCTTGATTAAAGAAATTACTCTGGTACTGGTTTTTCAATTTTTCATTGATCTGAGAGATGAGTTTCTGACAAAAAATAATATTTTTAAAACAAAAACAGCATGAAAAGCCTCGTCTCCATTATTTTCCAAGATGACTCAGATTACAGTAAAAACCCGCGCATAAGAACCTAGTGGATTCTACAGGCTGAAATTTTGCAATTAAATCCAACTATATAAGAACCCATTCAGCCTGGAATTTGAAATAGGTTCTTATTTTTAGAGAGCATGGGGTCTTATTCACAACAGAAGTTTGTGGAAGAATAAAAAAATGCTTATATTACCTGATGAGAAGCTTTTGAAAGATTTTATCTGGAATATATAAACATTTCGGATTCTTCCACAAATTTCTGTTGGGGAATTTCTCATAAATCCAACTAATGTGAACTGACAGTAAATAATAGGCCTGAAGTTTGAATATGAAGAAAAGAAATTCCTGAAGGCCATGAATGAAATAAGAACCAATTTAAGAACCTGAACAGCCTCATTTCCCACTAAATACCCAAAACATAAGAACCCAGTTAGGCTGACTTGCAAAATTGTAGGTTCTTATGCGTGGGTTTTTACTGTATGGATACTGTCTTTTATATAATATGAATCATAATTATATATTAAAATTAAAGTTCTTCAAACAACTGTATGAACAGGAATATGAAAAACTGTCTTCAGTATCAGAGTTTCTTGCTGTCTTGTAATTCTTCAAATTCATCAGCCTGTCATTTGCTTTGTTGAGGGAACCAGCTTTTGCTTGAGCCTAAAGATCAATCCACAAATTAGACATACTAACAGCAAAAACAACAATGATATGATCATTGGTGTGCAAATCAAATCAAACTTTACTGTATGCCAATTTTTTTAAATTTACCTTTTCCTTCAATTCACTCTGCCTAACCAACTAAACAAATGCTCAAAGGATGGACCATTAAAGATACCAAACATGATAAACAAAGAATTTCTTCAGGGTTATGCCATAATAAAATAGTCAATAGTTGCTCTAAGAATTGAATTTCCGATTCAAAGATTACAATATGAATGGTTCCTGAGGGGCCTCCTTGAATAAATATATATTTTAGGCCACAGATAATTCGGTAGACCTAAAGACTGAAATAAAAATGATGTTTCTTGTTACAAAATCAAATGAGTCAATCTTCCTTGGCTTGGCCTCCATGGTCTTCGTTTTGGTGTTGGCCCAGCGCCTTTTAGGCCTTGCTAGACCCAACAGTCATACATGAATAACTATTTGATATGAAACCACAATGCTGTCAGCAATTAACACTAATGTTATAATTTGGTCTCCTACCTGACGATGTGAACCAAGCTCCATTAAATTTGCTTTAAACGCAGCTGAACCATCTCTTTCACCATCATCGATGACACTTCGCTCTGCTTGCAAAACGCAGGGAATCTGTTGAGCCACAGGGTACCGAGGAGTACAAATCAAAACTGATCGAAACCAAAACATAAACATACGATCGCAAAGCATGCTGGTCAACATACGCCCTTTAAAAGGTACACTTTCTTCAGATAGATATGTGGAGCATCAGAAAGTGATTGAAAACCTATCTTTGAATTTCTAATTATCTCCATGTTTTCTCTCATAGAACCATGGAAGAGTTACAAGTCATCGACCAGAGCTAGTTTTGAATAATTTTAACACAAGATTGGGCCATTCGATTGGTAGGCTGTTAGCTGCTTTGTTTCCTTATGATCCACAGTTTCAAGGGAGGAGATGCATCACTTTTCATAATCAGAGGGATTTCATTTTCTTTCGACATCACAGGTAAGTCAAATCTCCCTACTGTATATTTCCTTTTTGTCTTGTATGCTAAGGAATTTGTAAACACTGGATTTCCATTTTTGACATGGCAAAATAATGTATACACTTGGCCAATTTTGAAGATTGACAAATGCAGCTTACATTGCATTGTTTACACCAACTTCAGATCACGTGATTGTCATCTTGATGGAGCTTTCTTTTAGCACAAGTTAAAATGTCTATTTCAAACTGCATGTCTTGCATGTGCCATCTCTTGGTTGGTCTTTGCTGTTGAGACAAAAAATGCCAACCAAGAAAAGTCACAAATTATGTACCGATCACGTCTCTTTTTCCATGATTTGGAACCATCTCTGTTCTGTCAAATAATACCTTATACGTCTTGAGAAAATTGGGGATATATGGTCTTTTATTATTTGTTGTCATACTAATTATAATATTTATCATCGTTACTATATTTGTTTATCTTTTTGCTGTTATTTATCTCTTTTCCTATGTATTTCAATTTCATTGTTCCTCCTATGAAGAGCAAATTGCAAATTGCATTTCAATGCAAAGGGTATTTTCTAATTGGTCCACCTTTTTCAACATGTCCTTCCAGAGCTCACAATTTTGAAGTGATGCAATTGCATCAAATAGAACCAATTTCGCTGTAAGTTCCAGGGCATGAAACCCACCCCGACCATGTGACCGGGAGATCGCTGGAAATTGTCCATTAATAATTCCCAACAGGAAATTTTCAAATATATCCTGTTCATTTTTTCATAAAATGAGAAGGTATCATAAATTCAAGTAAAATGAACTTATCGAGATATGCACCATTTATATTTATAGTGTAATAACAAACATGAGATCAGTAAAGAAATTAACTGACCCAAATGCTATAATCATGATAGTTTCTGTGACTGGGTTCAAATTTGATTCAGATCTATTATTTGACAAATGCTATGGATATTAGGATTTAGAAACGAATCGTTCGATTTCTGTCTGGTCACAGGAAGGAAAATATTTGTTCATACGTTCTATGCGTTAATTGTCTTCATGGGATTTTTAGGAGGCAATTGCCTCAAGTAAACCTTTGATACCTCGATTCACACTGACACAAGACGGCATTCACACTGACACAGTTAAACAAGCTTTATCTAGACCAGGTTAAATGTCAACCAATCAAATTCGTTTAATTTATTGGATTGACCAATTAGAATAAAACATTTAATAACCTGGTTAACTAGCAAATGTGAATTGGAAATAAGTAAACCTTTGATACAAAACGCGTATTACGCCGCACGCAACCTACGCAACCTACGGCCTGGTCAACCTTCATTGACAGCTACCTACGAAATACAAACACTGATTTAGAAATATTTTGAAAAGTTATGCTAACGGACAAAAATGCTTTTCGTTTAGGGGTGCGAAAGCTGGAGTAGTCTTTCAACTGGAGGTTGAACAGGCATCTTCTAGAAGTGCCATATTTAGCTCAGACCGATGTTTGGATGATTTATATTAGATCGTTGAATCCCCCAGGGGAGGGTACGTCCGGGGTTCCTATCTTTCGGTATCGTGCGCCTATGCTGGCCTTACATCAAATGTGAAACAGTTCCCAGTATTTGTCAGTAATTAATTATATTGTATGCGTAGCTTTTTGTAGTTGTTTTACTTAATCTCATTTATTTGCATGTCTTTATGTTAATGGCTACGGGCGTAGTCATTGTCTTTTGCTGCCTGTGGTATTGTACCTGTAGTGTTGTATTGTAGTATAGTAATTAGAAAGTATAGTAGGTAACATGTAATGTAACATTTTATGAATATATATATAAAAAACAAACTCTGGTATACTAAGATACTCGGGTTACTTTTTTAGGTCTAAAATTTCGGCAAGGGTCATTTTTTCGGTCAATGATTTGTACAGTTATTTCTTTGGGTTCCTGAAATTCTGACTTACTTTTTTGGGTCTCAAATATTGAAAACATTTACAAACGAAATTGAAATCAAGTTACATTACTAAAATAAAAGAACTAGACTATCCAAATACGATACAGAGAAATCTAATCAGTTAGGACACTTTTCTACAGATTTAAGATAGCTACTGATTCCATAACTTCTGAGTATGTAGGGTCGGAAGAAATATTTTTTTGGGTCTATTTTCATTTTAAATTTTTTTGGGTTTTTTTTGGGTTTTTTTTATACATTCTGCTAAAAATTTACAATACATATTTACTTAATAACTATACTTACAAACTACTCTACTCTACTACAAGGTTAAGACCACGGGGAGCAATAACTATGTCTACCCACATGGGTATTTAGATAAAGAAAAAATCGAGAAAAAAAACACGAAACTACAGGTAACTACAACAAAAATGAGAAAACGTTTAGTCTTTTTCAGGAATTTTTAAGCACATCTTCGTAGAAAGCGCACCGTAGGAGTATTATGACTAATTCAAAGGAAAGCATTCTTTTTGATGGGGAATATATAAAACACAGGTTNGAAAACGAAAAGTCGGAGGAAAATCTCCGAGGCTATTTTCTAACAACACTGCTACAAAGCGTGGGAAACTGCCTTAGAAGAAGGGCATTTTACAATCAGAATTTACTGAATTAAGGGAGAAAAATCCCTGCTCCGACATCTCCGACTTTTCGTTTATAGCATATAGGGGGAAAACGAAAAGTCAGAGATGAAAAAGTTTGAGAAGTTGCTCCAACGTCTCCGACATCTCCGACATCTCCGACTTTTCGGCCTTACCAACCTTGACGGCAAGCTGATCTGCGGGACAGTTTGATAACGGGCCTATCTATCTGCAGACCGTCGTTCGCCATCATTTGTGATCTACTGTTGTGACGGAATCGCTTCGCAAGCAAAGTAATTCCTTGATTGGCAGTGTATTGGAGGTAAGCCGTTTTCAAATATGATTATTTCATAATCTCCGGGAAGTATACTTCCAACGGTATTCAATGCCATTATCATCTATTATTGAGCAAATTAAACATCGGAAAAGAACTGGAAGAACACTGGCGCGTCTTTATTAGGTCAAGGCTTCTGACAATGCATATATTGCATCCAGGCTCCAATAACACTTCACCCAGTTTGAAGCGGTCTAGTCTAAAACACCACACGAATGACCAGAAATGAACACGAGTGAACACGAATGAACACGAGTGACCACGAATGAACACGAATGAACACGAATGACCACGAATGAACACGAGTGACCACGAATGAACACGAATGAATTATATTTCGTATATTTAGTATATTTGACAAAGGACACAAGTAAAATATGATTGCACTATTTATTTGAATTTAATCCATTTAATCTTTTATCCATACAAAAATATAATGATCAGAAATTCACATTATAATATACGAATATTTTAACAGGATTAAAGCTTCATAAAAAATATTGCCTGTCCTGTGGACCTTCCAGAAATTTATGAATGAAAATACACGAAACAACAACATAAAAGACTAAGGCAGTGCTTTCATTCTAGGCGCTTCCCTCTGAGCAATCTAGGGCATAAGTTTTATGGTAGAGATTTCTTGCATAATTTTCTTTAACTTCTCGTAAAGTTTAGTTTCACAATTAATCAACATCGGAGACCACTTTTTGAGAAAAGGGTTAAAAGAACAAATAAGTCATAAAAACACCCCTTTAAATGCTATTTGGGTAGGCTTCACCTAAGTTGAAAAAGTTTCTTAACTTCGAATCGACCTCTCATTGCCTCCAGTAGGCTTCCTTGATTTTCAGAAAGAAGCTATACCACAGTTTCTGACAAGCAGTTTCCTATAAAAAGACGAGTATACAACGGACTATCTTCTTCTCATGGTTCCTTCCAGGCCCAGGCCTTCCCCAAATGTATCTTATTCTTGCCAGGGCGCTATGTTTATGCCACCTGCCTTGTATATTCAAGGGCGATATAAAATGAACCAATCCATTCTTCCAAAACTCTAAATCGCGAGATAACAACCCAGAGAAGACTGCGAGAAACAGTCATTGATAACAGCAGTTTTTGACTCGTTGAAGTGTACATCCTGTATAAATATTCGTTTTATTATTATTATTATTATAGACTGCTACCAGTTATACCAAAGACTGTGGGAGAATATTTGCAGAGGCTAACAGGCCATGTGAATGAAGTAAACCCTTATATAAGAAAAGTAAGATATGACTGATTTTCTCTACATGGACAAGTACGGGTCTATCTTAGGCCTAATTTACACGTTTCATTTAGCCCTGTCAACAATCGTTTTTCTCAAGCCCATTTGACATCAATAGTGGTTTAACTGAAGTCTTATGATCATCGTTTTGCTACTGAGATATGATAAATGTTCTGTTAATTTGAAAAACTTATCAATTTAAAGTCTAATTACTGTTGTAACTTCTATCTACGCTCCATATCCCAGGAACGGTTATCAGTCAAATTTTTAACAGTGATACTCATTTGAGAAGTCTTTACTTTCACCAAAAAACAAGCTCGAGATTTTAAATTAAAAAAATAGCAAATTCATTTCTCTTGACCCCTAAAAGTTCCGAAAAATAAAAAGGAAATTTCTCAGCAACCCCAAAAACACAAAGCCAGGTTTTCTTGAAAATGGTGAAGGTGAAGTTGCGTTTTTCAGCGCCAAGCGCTGGGATCGCAGAAATAGAGCAGACCTAATCGAGTCCGCGACCCCTACTAGAGCTTTGAAAATAGCAAAATGCCAAGAAAATGACATGACCATCCACGTCAAAATATATCCCCTTGGGGGCTCCATAGCCTGGTACTAACAATTTCCCTTTTCCTGGAAATTTGTTCACTCGTGGTCACTCGTGTTAATTCGTGGTCACTCGTGTTCATTCGTGGTCACTCGTGTTAATTCGTGGTCACTCATGTTCATTCGTGGTCATTCGTGTTCATTCGTGTTCACTCGTGTTCATTCGTGGTCATTCGTGTTCATTCGTGTTCACTCGTGTTCATTCGTGGTCATTCGTGTTCATTCGTGTTCACTCGTGTGGTGTTTTAGACTAGATCAGTTTGAAGCACCTTTATCGTTTGCCAAAGAAAGTAATCTACGTATTGGAGTCAATGGAGCCTATTATTTGGCATGTAGATAGCACAAGGCTGTTATCGATTTATAATAAAAACGTATGTTGTTTTTTTAGATTCCTGAGTGGACAATGCCAAGCACATAATGTTGTAGTAGAAGGAATGTACAAATAAAGACAAAGATAATGACTGTCACATTCTTCACATTCAAATGAAAAAATATTTGTCTACTCTGAATAACTCAATTATGTTAAACCTGTGTTTATCAAAACATCAAAACCATACCATCCTGTTTCTGTGAATTGAAGGACAAGACAATTTCTGAAATTTTGACCTTATATGTGGCAATCTTTTTCCGAAATGATTCTATACACTCGGTAAGCGAGGAAAAGCAAGAATTGGGAAATATGACACATATTCTCAGATACAAGTGTAGGAAGTGGGGGCTACAGCCCCCTAATATTTGAAAAATTCGCCAAAACCAACCATAATCAGGCAAAAATTGATCTTGTCACGAGTCGGGCACAATTTTCATAAACAATATACATTATTATTCTTTTATCTGGCAGCCCCCCCCCTAAATTTCATCTTCTTATGTGCTCATGATCTCAGGGGTAAAACAGATCCAGTAATAATCTTCTCTCAATTGTTCCAAAATTTATTTGGAGAATTTAGGAAACTAAGTTCATAAATCTCCATCAACAATTTTTCTGTAGCAAAACGATACCTTCCAGAGTGTAGAATTTACTCTGCTAGTTAAAGATATTATTTACAGCAAGGGGTAGCGGTACTTTACAGACAATTTTCATCACATTCAACAGAATTGGGCTGTTAGGGGGATGGCTTCAGCTAAAATGGTACTTTTGCAACGAAAAGTGAAACATATTTTAAACTTTTAAAGAATGGGCCCTACTGGGATAAAGTGGATAATTTTGTGGTATATAACCAAGACAAAAATATGGACAAATTTCATAAAGTCTTGAGATACAAGTCTTCTCAAGCTACATCTGTTAGAACCACACTCCTTGAAATATTGAATGTTGATTTAAGTCCACCCTCTGGCAATCATCATTACCCATTGTACCTCAGCCTACCCATTTACTTTACAGACAATTTTCATCACATTCAACAGAATTGGGCTGTTAGGGGGATGGCTTCAGCTAAAATGGTACTTTTGCAACGAAAAGTGAAACATATTTTAAACTTTTAAAGAATGGGCCCTACTGGGATAAAGTGGATAATTTTGTGGTATATAACCAAGACAAAAATATGGACAAATTTCATAAAGTCTTGAGATACAAGTCTTCTCAAGCTACATCTGTTAGAACCACACTCCTTGAAATATTGAATGTTGATTTAAGTCCACCCTCTGGCAATCATCATTACCCATTGTACCTCAGCCTACCCAATTGGCTTGAGAATGGCCTATAATTTAATTCACATCAACGTAATTTATTACCTCACTTTATTTAGTTGCTTGCCATTTCCCCCTGCAGACCCTAACTGGTAACCATTGGTATTCAGGCAGTTTACACTACTTAATTGTGATCTGACTGAAGAAATTNCAAATTTCATAAAGTCTTGAGATACAAGTCTTCTCAAGCTACATCTGTTAGAACCACACTCCTTGAAATATTGAATGTTGATTTAAGTCCACCCTCTGGCAATCATCATTACCCATTGTACCTCAGCCTACCCAATTGGCTTGAGAATGGCCTATAATTTAATTCACATCAACGTAATTTATTACCTCACTTTATTTAGTTGCTTGCCATTTCCCCCTGCAGACCCTAACTGGTAACCATTGGTATTCAGGCAGTTTACACTACTTAATTGTGATCTGACTGAAGAAATTGCCTTTGGCTTTGTCCCAAACGCTATACACATTATTTTAAAAGGAATGGTGCTAATGGTGGCTAATGGTGCTAATGGTGGTAGGCTCACAACATGAATGAATTTGATGATAAATCTAGTGGTCCATTAGGATTGCGAGGGGGTGTGGAGCTGTTAATGGCCCAATTCCATTAACTGTCACAAAAAACTGTTTGTTGATGAACCCTAAGAAATATACCAAAAATGTCAAAATTTGCATATCTTGTGCACCATGTCAAATACATTGCTCTGCCACATCAAAGTCATAACTGTCAGAGTTTAACTCTTTGACAACAACTGTAAAATATGATAAGTTCTGGTCAATTGCCATTGTAAACAAGCCATATTTCTATTGCTGCTCATCAGTCAAAGATATGTCAGTGNGTGATCTGACTGAAGAAATTGCCTTTGGCTTTGTCCCAAACGCTATACACATTATTTTAAAAGGAATGGTGCTAATGGTGCTAATGGTGCTAATGGTGGTAGGCTCACAACATGAATGAATTTGATGATAAATCTAGTGGTCCATTAGGATTGCGAGGGGGTGTGGAGCTGTTAATGGCCCAATTCCATTAACTGTCACAAAAAACTGTTTGTTGATGAACCCTAAGAAATATACCAAAAATGTCAAAATTTGCATATCTTGTGCACCATGTCAAATACATTGCTCTGCCACATCAAAGTCATAACTGTCAGAGTTTAACTCTTTGACAACAACTGTAAAATATGATAAGTTCTGGTCAATTGCCATTGTAAACAAGCCATATTTCTATTGCTGCTCATCAGTCAAAGATATGTCAGTGTTCTGTGCCATAGATGTGACGAGGTCGATGAACTAATGAAGGAAAGAAACGAATATGATTTAATCATGAATAACAGTGGAAGACTTCGTGCGACTGCCTGTATGGAAAGACCATTTGCATTTGTTTTCAATATCTAACATATTTGAAATTGCTCAAAAATCTCAATGTTAGTGTTTAAAATCAGTGTAAAAATGCAGTCTCTCATTTTGTAACAGTGAGTACAGATCTGGACTACAGTAAGCAAGAAATTAAGAGTAGCATCACAAAGTTATTCAAGGGAATGGTAATGGAAGATTTTGCCTCAAAACTGGGTGTTGTTGTAATCCGCATTCCACAATAAGAATACAAATTATGTTGTTTATCAGAATAGATAAACATCTCACTCACTTTGTGCCACCAAGCCTAAACTATTTCTACTCCAAAACAATAAGATAAAGTTTCTATCACACAGAAATAAGGAATAGCAAACGATAACAATTCTTACCTCATACACTACATACAGTGCTTGTTCATACCATTTGAATGACTGAATGAAACGGTGTCGTCGTTTGATCTGTTGATATGTGATAATGGCTATCCTTCCAATCCAAAGCTTGCATAAAGCCGATGTGTCCTACGATCGGCATGGCAATAACCTAACCAACCTGTCTATGCGCTCTACTGCGCCTTGATTTAGACATATGATTTGGACAACGTCGATTTGGAGACTACAGTCTCTACAGCTTGGATACTTGGCACATGTATGACTTCAATTTCATCTCGTTTCTAATCTGGGAATTATTGCCTCTCCTTGGCCCTCCAAATAATTGAATCTCCTTATGAATTCATCTGCTTTGAAATGCTTGGAGCACAGGGTCGAGCTGGCAGTTGCTTTCCATTTCGCTCGCTTCAGCTTCACAAAATCCACCCATTGCCTTCTACTTTTCTTAGAAGCAGGTCGTTCATCGCCATGAAATGGAATTAGATGGTGTACGATCAAACGATCCCGTTTTTTAAATCTGGTAAACTTCCACAGCCAGCTGCAACGCATCGGTTAGGCATATTCAGATATGTACGATTTGGTTTTATGCATGCAAAGTTTACTTGAGTTCCAAG
>REGL01000551.1:102023-112358 GCA_004194395.1 Aurelia aurita complex sp. Pacific | reverse complement strand
CAATGAACGAAGCGGAAACTGGGACTGAGGTAGTTAGTCTACTGGTTCCATCCAAGTTCTTATTTTCTTTTTGAAAGCTGCAAGGGATTCTATATTATTTACATCAGCGTTTATGGTATTCTACAACACAGCTCCCATAAATCTCAGAGAGTTTATCCATCCATAGTTTATTGTGTGAGACCTGTGAGGAAGTTCGCATAAAGCTTGTTTGCGTAAGTTATGAGTTATAGCAAGGGCCTAAGGACGAGATTATAGTCGTCCCGTTGCAGTTAATTTCTAATGTTTGGCTTGAAAATCTTACCCATGTTCTCCTTGGTGGTTCCTTCTTTCACAAATGTCTTGGTTTTGCTTTCTAAACGACAAATATCCCATCTTTTCTCAAGTTGAAATAAACTGCTTGCTCTGCATACTGTTTCATAAACGCCATTTATAATTTATGGAGAACTAAACGAAAGTGAGATTAATCTCTGGCCAGGGTGGGAAGGAGAATGGGTGTGACATGCACCGGTTCTTATTGTTTCTTCGTCTACCAAGGCTTGTAACCCAGCCACTACCATATATAGAAGCGTGTCCTGACACCTCTCAATTTTGATTAGTTGCTGTATTGTTGTGCGGGCTTTTCAAACCGAATGAAGGCAACAAGCCATGGACCATCACATGACACGCTTATAGCTTCCTGATTGGATAAGAGACAGCGCATGACAGACCCATTCAATAATTAAAGAGGCTGAGAACAACAACAACACCACTTTCGTTATGTACATTGCAAAATGGCCGCCAGAGACGAGGTGGCACGATCAAACAGTTCATTTCAACTTATGGGATATTTGTCGTTTAGAAAGCAAAACCAAGAAATTTATGAAAGAAGAAACCACCAAGGAGAACATAGGTAAGTTTTTCAAACCAAACATTAGAAATTAACTGCAACGGGACGACTATAATCTCGTCCTTAGGGCCTTGGTTATAGATAAAGAACTGGCAATGATTTTCACGATTTTGTCGTAAGGAACAATGAAATAGACTGTTGCCGAAAAGCTAGTGTAAGGTAGAGTATACCGGGCTATACCGGGTGAGTTGAAAAGGTAAACACGTTGGAAAGGCCATGGAATAAAAGTATGCGGCAGATTTTCAAAGCTGAGATGTCAATCAATCAGTGGACTTGCTACAAGTCTCTATTTTGGTTCGTGAAAAAGAGACGGTGAAAAAGAGACGGCGAAAAAGAGACGGAAAACGCGAGAGGAGAAAAATGAAGAAAAAAAGAGAAAGGAAAGGAAATCTTTCCTTCTCTTTTCTCTCTTTAATTTTTTTATATTTTTATTTTCTTTGTGGACCAAAAGATTGACTTGCAGCAAGTCCAATCAATCAGTGAAAGGCAAACTTCTCTATGTTAGCATCTTTGGATATTTCCGTCTTCAAAATGGTTGCCCTGCATCTACCGGATGAGTTAACAAAAGTGTATACGTTTTTGGCGGGCTGTGGAATAAAAATTACGGGGCCGATATTCAAAGCTGAAATGTAAATCTGTCAGTCAAAGGCTAACTTAGATGTGAAAACCTTCTTGGTAAAAGCACTCATCTTTTAGACCCAAAAATTAGGAAATTGCTAGTACGGGGTTTGCATGGGAGCGAAAATTCCATGCTCGATTCTGGTCAATGATTTTCTATTTTGAAACTGACAATGGTATTGAATTTATATTTATATGGCAAGTGGCTTAGGGACCAGAATGGAAAGTAGAATTCTCGTTCTCATACGAACCCCTTACCAGCAATTTTCTAATTTCTGGGTCTAAAGGATGCGGGATCTTACCAAACAAAATGTTTACATGTAAGTTAGTCTGTGACTGGTAGATTAACATTTCAGTTCTGGATATCAGCCATAAGCTTTTTATTCCAAAGCCGCCGAACGTATCAAACTTTTTTGACTCGCCCGGCACATTTGCAAACATTGGCGCTATTCGGTTTTACGTTTGTGACAAATTAGCATGAGGTAATCTGTCATGTTTTATGTTTGGGCGACACATCCCTAACCACAATCTGGTCAAGCGCCCCCATCCAGGACTGAAATTAACCAGAAAGGATGTTACCTGAGTCCCACTTTGACTGTAGCAGAGATACACCTTGCATTAAAGTTGTGTCTGTAAACATTTTCTGCAAAAAATGACAATATCGTCAAATTAGTTCTTTACTGTAACATAACTTTGGAAGAAGATGTTTATGAAATTTAACAAAGTGGATTCGGCCATTTGCTTTCGAAGATGCTTGCATACTGCACAACTTGGAATGAAGGGACAGTAAGACACGCATGTCTTTTTGTCCTGTTTAAAAGCTACTCCACTTGGTCTCTGTAAACTGCCTAAACGTTCAGTTAGGACTCGAGCTTGCGTCTTGCGACAATTACATATATGCGTTCACGTATGCGTTTATAAGAAACTGTGAGCTTAACCGTTCAAAGACCAAGAAACCAGGAGGCTACCCGAGTTACAAAACCTAACAATTTTTTCGAATTTGTAGCTTTATTTTTCCAGACCACGCAAACAGTTTGACACTGTGCATAAAAAATTGTGTGAAACTTTTTGAGTGTGATTTCTGTCAACAATTGTTCTGACATTTAAATTGGTACTTTTGAAGCCCTTCTTACAAAAGTGAAGAACTTACCTGAAATTTAAGAAACTGGCTACTTTTAATTTTCCTATAAAAATACGAGTACGGGGGATTCTCTTCAGTTCTTCAGTCATTGGAATTGCTCACACAATAGAGGAGAGAAGATTTGGACATTGTGAGCCACTTTGAGGTGATACATAGGTTGGCCTGGTGGTTAGTATGCTCGGCTTCTCTGCAGAAGGTTCCAGGTTCGAGTCCTAAAAATGTGTGTACGCTTCTCTCCTCGGAGAACAGTCTGGACTACAAAATGGAACGATAGGATTTTCGCACAAAGTACATGCGTGGGTGTTGTTGTTGATGAAAGAAGATGAAAAGAGCAGAAGAAAAAATATACTACGGAGCGGAATGATTGCATTCCCGTGTGAACAGGGACACAAAGGCCGACCTCAACTGCAGTTGCTTTGAATGGCGACCAGCACATTTGTCTACGGCGCATGCTCCGTTGTTAGAAATTATACACACTAGACAAACGTGCTGGTTGTCGACCAAAATCAAAACTGCTGCAGTGGAGGTTGGCTTAAAGTACATTGAGATACTATGCTGCGCGCTATGCTGTTGCCGCCCTGGCTGCGTAAACTTTCTACTGCTGTATAGGGGCAGACTTGAACTATGAGTTCGAGCCCGTATTTGAGTTAATCAGACGAACTGTTGTTAACTTATGGTAATTCCGGAAAAGCGGGTGGCAGACCCCAGTCCATCAACAAGTCATGTAACCCCACCCCCGGGCATATAGCATCTCAGAGCGTGGAAAGCAGAACGACGCAGAAGTTTTGCTGAAACAGAAAGCGAGGTTGTTTAATGACATCATTTCAAGCAACACTGGGCTTTTCGCTCAAGACCTTACGGCTTTGCAATCCATTTAGGATGAAACACCATGATAAAATGTCTCTTANTTTCTGCAAAAAATGACAATATCGTCAAATTAGTTCTTTACTGTAACATAACTTTGGAAGAAGATGTTTATGAAATTTAACAAAGTGGATTAGGCCATTTGCTTTCGAAGATGCTTGCATACTGCACAACTTGGAATGAAGGGACAGTAAGACACGCATGTCTTTTTGTCCTGTTTAAAAGCTACTCCACTTGGTCTCTGTAAACTGCCTAAACGTTCAGTTAGGACTCGAGCTTGCGTCTTGCGACAATTACATATATGCGTTCACGTATGCGTTTATAAGAAACTGTGAGCTTAACCGTTCAAAGACCAAGAAACCAGGAGGCTACCCGAGTTACAAAACCTAACAATTTTTTCGAATTTGTAGCTTTATTTTTCCAGACCACGCAAACAGTTTGACACTGTGCATAAAAAATTGTGTGAAACTTTTTGAGTGTGATTTCTGTCAACAATTGTTCTGACATTTAAATTGGTACTTTTGAAGCCCTTCTTACAAAAGTGAAGAACTTACCTGAAATTTAAGAAACTGGCTACTTTTAATTTTCCTATAAAAATACGAGTACGGGGGATTCTCTTCAGTTCTTCAGTCATTGGAATTGCTCACACAATAGAGGAGAGAAGATTTGGACATTGTGAGCCACTTTGAGGTGATACATAGGTTGGCCTGGTGGTTAGTATGCTCGGCTTCTCTGCAGAAGGTTCCAGGTTCGAGTCCTAAAAATGTGTGTACGCTTCTCTCCTCGGAGAACAGTCTGGACTACAAAATGGAACGATAGGATTTTCGCACAAAGTACATGCGTGGGTGTTGTTGTTGATGAAAGAAGATGAAAAGAGCAGAAGAAAAAATATACTACGGAGCGGAATGATTGCATTCCCGTGTGAACAGGGACACAAAGGCCGACCTCAACTGCAGTTGCTTTGAATGGCGACCAGCACATTTGTCTACGGCGCATGCTCCGTTGTTAGAAATTATACACACTAGACAAACGTGCTGGTTGTCGACCAAAATCAAAACTGCTGCAGTGGAGGTTGGCTTAAAGTACATTGAGATACTATGCTGCGCGCTATGCTGTTGCCGCCCTGGCTGCGTAAACTTTCTACTGCTGTATAGGGGCAGACTTGAACTATGAGTTCGAGCCCGTATTTGAGTTAATCAGACGAACTGTTGTTAACTTATGGTAATTCCGGAAAAGCGGTTGCAGACCCTGTCCATCAATTAGTCATGTANGAAATTATACACACTAGACAAACGTGCTGGTTGTCGACCAAAATCAAAACTGCTGCAGTGGAGGTTGGCTTAAAGTACATTGAGATACTATGCTGCGCGCTATGCTGTTGCCGCCCTGGCTGCGTAAACTTTCTACTGCTGTATAGGGGCAGACTTGAACTATGAGTTCGAGCCCGTATTTGAGTTAATCAGACGAACTGTTGTTAACTTATGGTAATTCCGGAAAAGCGGGTGGCAGACCCCAGTCCATCAACAAGTCATGTAACCCCACCCCCGGGCATATAGCATCTCAGAGCGTGGAAAGCAGAACGACGCAGAAGTTTTGCTGAAACAGAAAGCGAGGTTGTTTAATGACATCATTTCAAGCAACACTGGGCTTTTCGCTCAAGACCTTACGGCTTTGCAATCCATTTAGGATGAAACACCATGATAAAATGTCTCTTAATCTTTCCAGGTAACCTCAGTTTTGCTTCTGCCCCGAGCACTAAACAGTCTCTCGGCAGGCATTCTGGAATCTGGAGACATGCCTGGCAGAGACATGCCTGGAACTATTAGCACACCAAATTTGGTTGCTCTTCTTATTACCAGTCAAGAGTTTGGTAGGGGGTTTGTTTGCCCTCCCCCTGACCAAAATAGGACGTGTCAGATAGCCCGACCACTATAGAGTTATGCCTAAAGCACAAGGGGAACCAGTATTCTGCTTCCAGTTTATTGCTTTTTATCTTTAGGACGCTGCTTAGCTTCTGCGGTACGGCGGTGGTGGAATTTTACATGCGTGGCGAAATGCATGGGAACATATGAAATTCCACTACCGCAGTGCGGCAGAAGCCACGCAGGATCCAAAAATAAAAAGCAACAAACTGAAAGCAGAATACTGGTGTCCCTGTGCAAAAAGTTTTATGAAAACCGTAAGTAGTATTGACAGTAATACATATACATGTGACTAGATTGCTGTTTCTTCTTCTCTGCACAGCTATGTGAATGGACCACATAATTTTTAATAATTTTTAAAGACCCATTGTCAATCATGATCCTTTGTGCGCAGAACAAAAAAGCAAGACAAAGGGAATTTAGGTCTAAAGCGCCTTTAGATTCAATTAAATTCGACTTTAATGCAAGAAAGGAACCATCAGTGTGTATTGGCAGTGTGTGGTACACGGATTGATTAAAATTTGAAATGAGGGTAAATGGGATCTTTTTTTTGTTTGTGCCAAGATATGTGAATGGACCACATAAACCTTATCTCATTTCACAAAGTCCCTTGGCTCTGGCTGAAGTGATTAAATTATTAATAACCTAAAAGTGTTTTGAAAACCATCCGCAATACTGTCAGCGTGGAACGGCTTAATAAACACCGCGGATTCATTCATTTTTTTTAATTTTAACGTGTTTATCAATGGCAATCCACTCAATACTGACATACAGTTTTACAGGAAGCCATACTAAAACAAAATTTGATAATAACTAGATATATAATTTAATCCTATTCATAATTTTATTCCTACTCTTAATCTTTGGCAGAAAAAGAAAGAAAAGCGAGATGAGTCATAGTTTGGCTTTATATTTTCTACGAAATGTGTAGAGGGATGAGGACGCTTTCCAAACCTTATCCCAACCTTATAGACCAGGCTCTAACTGAGCAAGGTGCCACCAGGAGAGGTAGAAATTCTCATATATTTTTCTTGACCAATTATTGGTGAGGAATCCGAATTTTTTTAGGTAAACGGTCGAATTCCTGAGAAATTCTTAGAACGGGGGTAATGTATGTCCAGAGTCGGTAGAAATCACCTTGGAGGCGATAGAACAGGCAGGAGGACTATGGACTGCACGTCATTTTGAGCAAAAAAGCTCCAATTCACACAAAAAGATGTTCCATTTATCATTAAATTACAAACCAGCAGTCCTCTTATCTTAATGGTATGCCATGATGTGACAATCCAGGGGGAGACTTACAAAAAGATGTACATGTTTGAAGAAAAAGACGCAAAACTTGTATTCCTCTGGTTGTCTTAAAAGGTATCATGAATGGATCCCACTACAACCAATATTCGGCAATGTACAAAGTTTTCTTTCATTTGGAACCATTTGTGAAATATTTTTGTCTGACACTGATCACAGAAGATCGTCAGCTATGATCCGAAATGGAAGAATAAGACCACATTGTACAAAATACCCTGCACTATTTGTAAATTAGCCGGTTAAAGAGTTTACTAAAGTTTTCTTTTGGTCATTTGAAAATTTGCAATGAACGAACAAATTTGTTTCATCGAGAAAAAATGGGGTTATAGCCTCGATATGTAACGGCTCAAGGGTCCAAAGTGGAGATGAGGACGCATTATACTAGTGACGCGAAATGATTTGGCGGTATAATTGACGGCACATGTTTCTGGAGCTTCAAGACTGATAATAAAAGTATAAGATAACCTGCAGGAATAGGGTGCATTCTGAAATCCATAAACCTAATCTGAGGTACAAAAGGTTATCGTTATTTCTCCCAAAATTCAATACTATAAGTGACGAAAATTGTTTGATTGATCAATCTGGCATGTTACTACTCAAATATATTATTGTGGGAAATCACATTATCAATTTCAAGGAACAATGATAAGAAAGCTATATACCTCAACTCAGGTATATGGAATTCGAAAATGTAGCCCATTCCTACAGGCCCTTCCCTCTCTTTTTCGTCCTCCACGCTCTCAGATAAGTCCTGGTCACAGGCTACTATCGACAGCAGAGTCGCATTGTTTTGGCTCTGCATTTTTACCTCAGCAAGTCCACTTTGACTGCTCCCAATTTACTTCGCAGGCTTTTGACGAATCACTGCTAGGACGTATTGTTTAACCATGTCAAACCAATCAGTGAGCGTGCAGCTTACAGCATACGTACGAGAAGTGCGTGTGGAAGACAAGGCAACAACTATCAGCACTGCAACTCTTTCTAGATGGACGCTTCAAGTTGATTCTCAAAACTGTAAGAAACATTGCTAGCCTAAGGCAGCTTGGGATAAGCAGGACCTTGTTTAAACCAAATTTTGGTTCTGAATTTAAATTTTTCCTTTTAGAACTGATATATTGGGTAGCTGTCCACAAGAAATCGTTGTTAGTGTTTCTGATTTCCAAATTAAGTATCGTAGGAGAGCAAATTTGTTGTGCTATGTGAATTGATGCTTTCAAGAGGCTAGTTTTGCATTTTATAGGACTAAAGGAATATATATTACCCAGTAAATGTTGGCTTTTCGTACACACTGGCAAGCGATCCAGTGCCATATTTCTCAATGAACGTGAAGAATGCCGTTGATGTCGTATTTTACTGCCACTTAAAACATGTTCACAAACAATCTAGTTCTTCTGAAAACACGTAACTTACCTAAATAACGTCAGAAATCTTTTGGAGTACGTGATAAATCCAAGAGCCTCAGTAGCTTTAGACCTATCGGGTGAGCCAGAAAAAAGTTCCCACTTTTGAAAATTCATAGCATCAAGAGTACTAAATGGATTGGAATGAATCAATATTTGCTTGACAGCCAAAGATCGAAGCATTTTTGTGATTTTTCTCGCGTTCTTACGAGAATTGGAAAAACTGGTAAATTCAAGCTTACAAAAACTTGATGGTTGCAAAATGACTTAAAAAGGCCTAAAATGCTTGATCAAATCATAAAGGACTCCTCGCTCAGAACAACAGAGAAAATGCAATTTCCCATGGGTGAGAAATATCGTCTGCACATCTGTTGCCATGGGATTGAAAATCTTTAGTATCTGTTTGAGAATCTATTTCTTGTAACTCTTGAGAGAGGCGAAACGCATGTGCGTACTGTTCTGTGTGAGGAGAGTCCTAACGATTTGATCAAGTGTTTTAGGCCTGTTTTCAGTCATTTTGCAGCCATGAAATTTTTGTAAAGTTGAATTTACCTATATTTGCAGTGCTCGTAATAAGACGAGAAAAATCACAAAAATACTTCGATCTTTTGGCTTTCAACTAGAATTTGAATCATTCAAATCCATGAAGTACTTGTGGTGCTACGAATTTTAGAAAGTGGGAACTTTTTTCTGGCTCACCCAGTAGTTTTCTGCATATGTTTGTCTCATATTAAGACGATTATCCATTTGAGCCCCAAGATATTTGATATCCTTTACAATCCAAATAAGTAGATTATCTATCATTAAGATGGCTGGACATCAGGATGGTTTTCGATTTTGCGAATATTTGGAGATGATCCAATCACAAGAGCCTGTGTTTTAACAACATTCAATGAACGTGTGTTGTATTATAGCCATTCCTTTAGGATGATTATTTCATCATTTAGGTCATTTGCAGTTCAATAGGGTTCTTAGAATAAAAGGGGAATAGTGGTGTCATCAGCAGACATGGTAACGTGTCCCCATACGCAATGCGTATGGTAAATCATTTATATAGATATAAGAAACAGCAATGGACAAAATATTGAGCCTTGAAGAACCCAACAATTTATGCTACTAATATCAGAAGCAGAACCATATACTTTGCAAAATTGCCTCCTGTTTTGCAAATAGGAGGCAAACCAGCTAAGTTAAATACCTGTGATACCCTACTTTTCTAGTTTTTCTAGTAATATTTTATGGTTGATGGTATCAAATCAAAGGCCCTCTTAAGATCAATAAATATTAGGCAGGTGTATTTACCCTTATCGATATTCAGAATATTCCTGTGGATAATGATAGGTTAAAAATGTCACACAGAGATTCTGCGATAACAGGTAGTGCTGCCTTGATAAAAAAGCATGCAATACCATCGAACCCAGAGCTTTGCGACGTTTTAATCCTTTTCGTTGTTTTTATCACATTCTGCGTTGATACTTCTCTGAATCTAAAGTTATCTACTGGGCTAGCAATAGCGATCTCAGTTGTTAAGAGCGTGGTGTGGTGAGCCCAATTATTCTATGGTTGGGGATGGAGAATATTTCAATTTTCTCTATGCAAGAAATCTGAAGCAAGAGTCTTGACCGGTAGCAGGAAGAACAATATTTTTGTCATGCCCTGACTCAAGCGATAAAAGGAATGCACTGGCATGACCGTATCTGTAATGACCGTATCTGTAAAAACTGCTGCCTTGGTCTCATTGAAGATGAGGTTCATGTTCTCCTTGTATGTCCCGCGTATAGCACCCCTACATCGAATCTTTTATCACATACCTCAGTTGAGCCCCTTACAACGAATTTGCAATTCCAGGAGATAATGAGCTCTAACGATAATGAAACAATGGCTGCCCTAGCATCGTCCCTCGTGCAAGCCAACCATATTAGAGAAACTCTGGCCAGATAACACTAGATTGATGAATTCGTGCCTGGATGTGCACAAACCTATGATTTATTGTTTTCAATTCATTCATACATTCCGTTCCGGTTGCGCTTAAATCAGTTGATTATAGTTTAGCTGCTTAAAGTATACGTACAGCTGCCATGCATAACCTTATGTAGTGCAAAAAAGCAATGCTGATGATGATGATGATGATGATGATGATGATGATGATGATGATGATGATGATGATGATGATGATGATGATGATGATGATGATGA
>REGL01000551.1:89255-101586 GCA_004194395.1 Aurelia aurita complex sp. Pacific | reverse complement strand
CCAGATTCGATCAATCGAATGCAGAAGATAGGGTCAAGTTTTTAACCGTTTCATTATGAGTCCCTGTGAGCAAGGTACCGCAGGGATACAAGGGACTCATCGTCATAAGTCTAGTGAAGAATGCCGTTGGTGTCGTATTTTACTGCCACTTAAAACATGTTCACAAACAATCTAGTTCTTCTGAAAACACGTAACTTACCTAACTAACGTCAGAAATCTTTTGGAGTACGTGATAAATCCAAGAGCCTCAGTAGCTTTAGACCTATCGGGTGAGCCAGAAAAAGGTTCCCACTTTTGAAAATTCATAGCATCAAGAGTACTAAATGGATAGGAATGCATCAATATTTGCTTGACAGCCAAAGATCGAAGAATTTTAGTGATTTTTCTCGCGTTCTTACGAGAATTGGAAAAACTGGTAAATTCAAGCTTACAAAAACTTGATGGTTGCAAAATGACTGAAAAAGGCCTAAAATGCTTGATCAAATCATAAAGGACTCCTCGCTCAGAACAACAGAGAAAATGCAATTTCCCATGGGTGAGAAATATCGTCTGCACATCTGTTGCCATGGGATTGAAAATCTTTAGTATCTGTTTGAGAATCTATTTCTTGTAACTCTTGAGAGAGGTGAAACGCACGTGCGTACTGTTCTGTGTGAGGAGAGTCCTAACGATTTGATCAAGTGTTTTAGGCCTGTTTTCAGTCATTTTGCAGCCATGAAATTTTTGTAAAGTTGAATTTACCTATATTTGCAGTGCTCGTAAGAAGACGAGAAAAAATCACAAAAATACTTCGATCTTTTGGCTTTCAACAAGAATTTGAATCATTCAAATCCATGAAGTACTTGTGGTGCTACGAATTTTAGAAAGTGGGAACTTTTTCTGGCTCGCCCAGTAGTTTTCTGCATATTTTTGTCTCATATTAAGACGATTATCCATTTGAGCCCCAAGATATTTGATATCCTTTACAATCCAAATAAGTAGATTATCTATCATAAAGATGGCTGGACATCAGGATGGTTTTCGATTTTGCGACTATTTGGAGATGATCCAATCACAAGAGCCTGTGTTTTAACCACATTCAATGAAAGTTTGTTGCCTTGTAGCCATTCCTTTAGGTTGATTATTTCATCATTTAGGTCGTTCTGCAGTTCAATAGGATTCTTAGATGAAAGGGGAATAGTGGTGTCATCAGCAGACATGGTAACGTGTCCCCATACGCAATGCGTATGGTAAATCATTTATATAGATATAAGAAACAGCAATGGACAAAATCATGAGACTTGAAGAACCCAACAATTTATGCTACTGATATCAGAAGCAGAGCCATATACTTTGCAAAATTGCCTCCTGTTTTGCAAATATGAGGCAAACCAGCTAAGTTAAATACCTGTGATACCCTACTTTTCTAGTTTTTCTAGTAATATTTTATGGTTGACGGTATCAAATCAAAGGCCCTCTTAAGATCAATAAATATTAGGCCGGTGTATTTACCCTTATCGATATTCAGCATATTCCTGTGGATAATGATAGGTTAAAAATGTCACACAAAGATTCTGCGATAACAGGTAGTGCTGCCTTGATAAAAAAGCATGCAATACCATCGAACCCAGAGCTTTGCGACGTTTTCATCCTTTTCGTTGTTTTTATCACATTCTGCGTTGATACTTCTCTGAATCTAAAGTTATCTACTGGGCTAGCAATAGCGATCTCAGTTGTTAAGAGCGTGGTGTGGTGAGCCCAATTATTCTATGGTTGGGGATGGAGAATATTTCAATTTTCTCTATGCAAGAAATCTGAAGCATGAGTCTTGACCGGTAGCAGGAAGAACAATATTTTTGTCATGCCCTGACGCAAGCGATAAAAGGAATGCACTGGCATGACCGTATCTGTAATGACCGTATCTGTAAAAACTGCTGCCTTGGTCTCATTGAAGATGAGGCTCATTTTCTCCTTGTATGTCCCGCGTATAGCACCCCTAGATCGAATCTTTTATCACATACCTCAGTTCAGCCCCTTACAACGAATTTGCAATTCCAGGAGATAATGAGCTCTAACGATAATGAAACAATGGCTGCCCTAGCATCGTCCCTCGTGCAAGCCAACCATATTAGAGAAACTCTGGCCAGATAACACTAGATTGATGAATTCGTGCCTGGATGTGCACAAACCTATGATTTATTGTTTTCAATTTATTCATACATTCCGTTCCGGTTGCGCTTAAATCAGTTGATTATAGTTTAGCTGCTTAAAGTATACGTATAGCTGCCATGCATAACCTTATGTAGTGCAAAAAAGCAATGCTGATGATGATGATGATGATGATGATGATGATGNAAACATATTTATTTGCACCAATGGCGGAGCCAGACGCAAAATAGTGAAGGGGTAAAAGTCCACAATTTGTCGACTGGGGTGTAAAAAGGTATACACAGACATTTTTAATTACATATTTCAATTACAACATTAGCCAGATTTTTTAAAGTGGGGATGTATTTGCCCCCATCGTACGCCTACTTGATCCGCCACTGAATTGCATTGTACCTACTATAACCACCTGTTTAAGAGCCTTACAGGCTGAACTTGATTATGGTATCAATTAATCAAGAACCTCATTCAGGCTACCTCCAGAAAACCTAGGTTATTTTATGCGGGATTCTACTGTAGTGTTGATGTGTATTTAATACTCCCTATGGCATCATCCTTGTAATTACTTGATACGTCTTTGAATTTTCTTATCGATGAAAATGAAATACTTCGAGCTTCACAGCGAAAAATAAAAAAAACCTGTTCCACTGACCAACATGTTAACACTACCTTAAAGTAGATTGATAGATAATTATTCTCCTAGTTTTGTCTATAACCTATAGCAATGCATCATTTTCATAGTATATTCAAACTGCTGTTCTTAAAATTGTAATTCACTAGAGGGGCATATGGCTCAAAAGCTCATTTGAGTTCTTTTCATATGTCCTTCAGCAATATTCTGTTGTTAAATGTATGCATATTAATGTAATTATTTGTTTTATATAATTTAGCTTTCTATTATACACTACACCAGTTGAAATGTATTAGTTTTAAATTTGCTGAGAATGTGCATTGAATACTTGAATACTTGAATACTTGAATATGGTATCATCCTATTATCATACTCGTAATTATTTGCTATGTCGTTGTTCTTTTTGTATCGATGAAAATAAACGTTCAAAAAGTTCTACAGTCGTGGCCAAAAATTTAAGACCACATTTTTGTCAACAACGTTTCTTGGTGTAACGATATGGAACCCTACCACTCTGCCGATTTTGCTCTCTTGCATCTCATTTAGATCAACTTTCCATGTAGATTCCAAATGTTGATGTTGCTTTTTTAATTTCAGCACCATTTTGCTATGACGTCATAATGAAATCCATAGAAATTTTCGGAATTTACGGTTGTTCTGCCGACAAGGGGTGTGACCCAAAAATTGTGTTACTCAGCTGGATTTTGCATCAACCTATGCACAATTCATTTCTATGAACTGTATGAAAAATATCGAAACTCCACGAAGAATATTGCTTCAGGGAAAAAGGTAGTAGAGGGCCTTCAATCCACAGCTATGGCCATAAGTTTAAGACCATCCCTTGGATTTTTAGTTTGAAGTTACAAATCATATAGTTATTCGAATTAATGTTTAAGAAATATTTATTATTTGAATCATCGAACATCACAGGCTCTTATCTCATAAGCACAGAATTTTATTCATGGTTTTTATTCTTTTTATTGCAGAAAGGCGACTTGTCTTAGGTAAAGCAATGCACTCAATCTGGCGATGAAATTAAAGGCAACTGTGATATGAAATGTGTAAAATATGCCACTTACAGTTTCCAAACGATACTGCATCAGGGTATCAAGTAAAAAGGCTTGAAAACAGCATCGAAGCAAATCTTCTGTACTATTATCCTTCTGCAATGCGATGCTTAAACTCCCTGCGAGAATAAATTAATATGAAGATAATTGTATAACCAAGAAGTGCTTTGAAGAATGGCCATGGATAAGCCCCACTGAAATAATGTACATCACACTCTCCGTTTGCAGTATGAAACGTCTAATGACAACTAAGAAATGTCCTGTGAAGCTGGGTTAGGGTTGGCGTCTACAATAAAAGGACCTCTCTCACCCAAGTTCTGTGTCAGTCATAGAAATATATATCACCTTAGTTGCTCAAGAAACTTTCAAACAGAAAAATCTTTACCCTTTCAAATTGCTACACTAATTGCGACACTAATTGCTACATTTAAGAAACATCTGCCTTAGGCTGCTGCATAGATTTTGTGTATTCTATTTTCTATTTCTATTTTTACTTTTTTAGGCACGGTAGCCCCATCAGTCCTAAACAACTGCTTTTCAGGGGGCCATGGCAAACAATTAAATAATTAATATGAAGAATTTTTTTATGAATTATCTTTCAAGCGCAGGAAGCCCATATTACAGTTAATTCAAAAACGTTTTATTCAAAAAGTGTCTTATTCAAAAAAATAATTTTTCTTTTTCACCATATAGTGTGTTGTTTTCTTACGCCTTTCCAACGTGTTATTTGCGAAAAAAATACTTTCTTCGAGAGAGCACAGAAAAACAAGGGAGTGAAAAGTAAGAACAGTTTTCATTTCCTTGTTTCCTTGTGCTCTCACAAGAAAGTAGTCATTTCGCAGATAAAACATTGGACAGGCGTAAGAAAACAACGCACTATAGTGAAAAAAGAAAAAGTATTTTTTGAATAAACTGTAATATGGGCTTCCTGTGGTTCAAGTATATTATTTTATTTCTACGTATTATACTAACTTTTAAATTACTCGGCTAATGCAAAACTGATTTCGACATGCCAGGTCGCAAATTGCAAGTAAACAAGTAATAAATTTCCAAAATAAGACATTTCCGCAGGAACTCTGCAAACACATACTTTATTTCAGGACACCCAGAGATGCATCATTTCGCTCAAAAGTAGAGAATTAGATAGCAGTCCTATGTCTCGATATTCCGAAGAGCAGTAAAAATAGCTAATCACTGCCATGCAGATTTTGACTTTTGACATCCCCCATCGATGGGAGAGCACACAAGACGATTACGCTAAAGATGGCGGCGAGGAACTTTTTACAAAGATGCACTGCGTTCGAATTATGAATCTGTAACGTTTCTATAGGAATTCGATGAAAGGGGCAGTGCTAGCTAAACTTCCAAAAATCCTAAACTTTCTCCTCCAAGGCAGGCAAGTAGCAGCAGATACATTGCAAATAAAGATGTTTTCTACATAAAATTCGCCAGTGCAATGAGATTCTTTATAGCCCCAACGATCATACAGATACAACTGGATTCTGAGCGACGAGTTTCAGATATATTTAGCCCAAACACAAAAAAGGCAACAGGCAGGCTAAAGAAATTGTACGCCACGTGCCAATTAGAGAGGAATTTCTCATTGAATTTCATGATATTGGCCAGCTGATCTTTATCTTTGTTTACAAAAATCTTGGACAACCCTTTAAGAGAACACAGTGCATCTTGGTAAAAAGTTCCTCTCCGCCATCTTAAGCGTAATCGTCTATTACATTTAAGCAGTTTCCGTATCGTTCGGACAATGCCTGAGATGGCGAGAACATTATTTTTCCTTTCAAATGGTTGAAAAGGTTGAAATGGTTCAACAGTAATTGAGCAACAAGCTGATATTTTTTAGCAAAGGCCCATAGAAGGAGATTTTCGATGACTAGTCAGTCAAGATTAAGATTACAGCCCCGACCAGACATCTAATGTTAGACAGGCCACAGTCATCATTTTTATTTTTTTTTATTGTTTGTAGCATTGTATGTAGCATCTATGTAAAATTGTATGCAGTTTAGCATTTTTTTTAACAATGCCATGGGGTAGACATAGACTTTTGCTCCACGTGGCATCGTCCTTGTAGTATTGTAAAGTAGTTTGTAGGTAAAGTAGTCTGTAACATGTATTGTAAATTTTTAATTGAATATATATAAAAAAAAAGATTAAGATGGTTCCACTGCAAAACAGGGCAGTATTTTCAAAATTAAGTCAAACCTACATTCAAACAACGGAGTCGTAATTTTTCAAATCGGTTTCATTTCGTACAATTATTTATCAAATAAATACTGAATACATTTTTTACTCAATTGATAGTTAATGTCACTTTCATATTTTGTAATATTTTTTTCCGACCATGTTTCCGTCCCGTAACGCCTGAATATCCGTCTCATTGAAAGCATTCATGTCATATTTTATTAAAATGAAACACTTACCAGATTTCTTCCCCTTTTCAATATCCATCCTAATGACGTAGGTTGGTTTTGAGATATTGGCAACAGCATTATTGAATTCTGTACCACTTGAAACGCAAAGAGAGAGAGAGAAAGAAAATCATCTACTTGATGAGAAAATATCCCCATTCAATATAATTGGAATGTCGATTTACATGGTCTTCTTTTCTGAAATGACCCTCAAGATGAACATAGGTTCAAAATCTTTAACTGGGCATAAGAAGATGGGTGTAAAATGTTATGACCTATTACTTCTGATAGAATGGCTTTGAAAGGAATTTTTGACACTGATCTATAATTCTACCGTTGGACTTTTCAGAAGTTTTGAATATTTCTCGAAATTAAAGCGTATCCTTCATTTCAACTCATCTCAGGAATTGCTTTAATCAAATTTCTAAATCGTAAGACATAAGAATGGCAGACTTTTGCTTGATACCATATTGTAGACATCCAACTATGGTTTTCTTCGAAATTATTTCATGTTGCATCAAGCAGTTTAGAAATTACGATGGTTTAAGGTGTTTTTTCAATTTCTTCTTGACTTCTTGAGAAAGAAGAAAAACACTCTAATTCTGAAAACATTGAGAATTTCAGAAAAGTCCAACGGTAGAATTACAGAGAAATTGCTAAAGTTTCTTTCAAGTCATTCAGTTCAAAGGAATAGGTCACTGAATTTCAAACCAGCCTTTTTAAAGATTAGCACTGATTTTTGTACACCAGCCCAAGCTCTCAAGATGATATTCGTCGTGGTCATAATGTTAAAATTTTTACAAAAGCTGCGCTTTCCAACCAATGTTTCGCGATAAAGATTCTGCAAAATTGGAAGGCTGACTAATAACTAAAAAAAACTTACTTCTGAATAACATCGGAGAAATTGCAACCAATTTTTATCCGGAGTTTGTAACCAGGAGCTGGTAAGAGAGATTTTATTCCATTAGTTTATTCATCTCCATAAAAAATGTAAGCATAATAAATATCTTCAGTACTATGCACCATCCGCAATCAGAGAGAATTTAGGGTCATCTTGCTCCAATTGTGCATGGTAATTACAATTAAACAATAATATCTGGTATCAACAAACAACAAAGGACAAAACAACACTGCATAGTACAATTCAACAATAACAAAAATGGACAATACAACTAAAGGTAAAATAAATGATACTCATACCCGTTCACACATGCAAGTCAAACTTTCAAGATTAATATTTCAACTCTCAAAGAACAAATATCAACAAACAAGGTATCAATGTTCAAGTTAACTATAGAGGGACTTTCTAAAAATGATTAGCCAATTATTGAAGCGAATTGTCGTCGCCAGGCCTAACCAAACCGGTTTACTGCTTTTGGACACCCAGTGCATTTTTGGCGAATGCCGATATACTTTGTGTCGTATCCAGCACAAATTCTATAAATTTGAAATTCGTCCGTCTGTTTGCTGAATAAAAATATATTTCAAATAATACCGGATCAGTTTAAAACAAAAATAAAAAATTGAAACGGGGAAAATTTTCCATGTAAATTATGCCGCGTTTTTATTCCGAGCTTGGGCATTTTATGATAATAATATTTGGATATCTGCTTTTATACGCTTTCATGCTTTTATACTGTATACTTTTGATGAATTGTAAATATTTAATCCCCTTTTTCTGATGTAATATTTGTATTTTAAAATTTTAACTAACGTTGGAATTAATTAGCTGATTACTTTTAGCTATATTTTTTATGTAATCCAACGATAAAGAAATTGTTAATAATAACAATAATGCTTAGACGTTTGGAGGGTTGTGGAATAAAAAGTACTTGGCCGATGTTCAACACTGAAATGTCAATCCATCAGTCAAAGGCTGCCTTAGATGTGAACATTCTGTTAGGTAAAATCATTAATCTTTTTAGACTCAAAAGTTAAGAAAAAGCATATACGGGTTTGTATGGGAACAAGAATTCCATGTTCCATTCCGGTCCACGATTCGCTTGNGATAAGCAAACAGAAAATTACAGTGTAAAAGAGCTGTAAGAAGCTTGCCTTTTTGAGTTTTCTAAATAGCGTCAATAGCTGAACCCAATAAATTAATAAATTGAGTCTAAAAATAGTACAACCTGTAAAAAAATACAAGGCTAAACTTGGCCGTGTACAGGCCAAGTTTTAGCCTTGTAGCAGGGATTATGACCTTGTTATGACTATGCACTAACCTTTGAGGAAAATTACAAGGCTATCAGTAAGATTCCAAGTTACAACCAGTCTAACACAAGGCTTCCACTAGGTTTCCACAAGACTAATTAGCATCTTTCGAGCCATTTAAAAGGTTACAGGTTACAGCAAGGCTTTTCTAGGCTAGAATAACAAGGTTGCAAGACCATAACTACAAGGCTTGCACATGGCTATTATATGGTCTGGTATCTTCGTACAGGAAGGGGCATTTTTAGCGTGCATCTACATCCAATCCTTTTCAGCATATCAAACAATCCATCCATACCACTTTTCATGTTGGTATCACATTTTGCTGCAAAAGTATTACAATAACCACTTTTGGGGGCCTGGGACCTAGTACCCCTGTCTAAAAATAGCACTTGGGGGCATTTTTCAGCTGGGGTCTACATCTTATCTTTTTCAGCATATCAAATTGTCCATTTCTACCAATTTTCATGCTTGTATCACTATTTGCATTAAAAGTATGACAATAATCGCCTTTGGGGGATTGGTACCTAGTACCCCCGTCTTAAAATAGCACTTGGGGGCATTTTTCAGCTGGCGTCTACATCTTATCTTTTTCAGCATATCAAATTGTCCATTTCTACCAATTTTCATGCTGGTATCGCATTTTGCTGCAAAAGTATTACAATAACCACTTTTGGAGGCCTGGGACCTAGTACCCCCGTCTAGAAATAGCACTTGGGGTATTTTTCAGCTGGGGTCTACATCTTATCTCTTTCAACATATCAAATTGTCCATTTCTACCAATTTTCACGGTGGTATCACTATTTGCAGCAAAAGTATTATAATAATCGCTTTTGGGGGTTTGGGACCTAGTACCCCCGTCTTAAAATAGCACTTGGGGGCATTTTTCAGCTGGGGTCTGCATCTTATCTTTTTCAGCGCTCAAAACTACCCCAGTGACCCAAGTTTCATGCTGGTATCCGATTTTGCACAACATTTTTGCTAACAGCCNAAGTATTACAATAACCACTTTTGGAGGCCTGGGACCTAGTACCCCCGTCTAGAAATAGCACTTGGGGTATTTTTCAGCTGGGGTCTACATCTTATCTCTTTCAACATATCAAATTGTCCATTTCTACCAATTTTCACGGTGGTATCACTATTTGCAGCAAAAGTATTATAATAATCGCTTTTGGGGGTTTGGGACCTAGTACCCCCGTCTTAAAATAGCACTTGGGGGCATTTTTCAGCTGGGGTCTGCATCTTATCTTTTTCAGCGCTCAAAACTACCCCAGTGACCCAAGTTTCATGCTGGTATCCGATTTTGCACAACATTTTTGCTAACAGCCTCGACTATGAATACATTTTTTACTCAATTGATAGTTAATGTCACTTTCATATTTTGCAATATTTTTTTCCGATCATGTTTCCGTCCCGTAGCGTCTGAATATCCGTCTCATTGAAAGCATTCATGTCATATTTTATTAAAATGAAACACTTACCAGATTTCTTCCCCTTTTCAATATCCATCCTAATGACGTAGCTTGGTTTTGAGATATTGGCAACAGCATTATTGAATTCTGTACCACTTGAAACGCAAAGAGAGAGAGAGAAAGAAAATTATCTACTTGATGAGAAAATATCCCCATTCAATATAATTGGAATGTCGATTTACATGGTCGTCTTTTCTGAAATGACCCTCAAGATGAACATAGGTTCAAAATCTTTAACTCGGCATAAAAAGATGGGTGTAAAATGTTATGACTTATTTCTTCTGATTGAATGAAACTTTTGACACTGATCTATAATTCTACCGTTGGACTTTTCAGAAGTTTTGAATATTTCTCGAAATTACAGCGTATCCTACATTTCAACTCATTTCAGGCATTGCTTTAATCAAATTTCTAAATCATAAGCCAGAAGAATGGCAGACTTTTGCTTGATACCATATTGTAGACATCCAACTATGGTTTTCTTCGAAATTATTTCATGTTGTATCAAGCAGTTCAGAAATTACGATGGTTTAAGGTGTTTTTTAAATTTCTTCTTGACTTCTTGAGAAAGAAGAAACACACTCTAATTCTGAAAACATTGAGAATTTCAGAAAAGTCCAACGGTAGAATTACAGAGAAATAGCTAAAGTTTCTTTCAAGTCATTCAGTTCAAAGGAATAGGTCACTGAATTTCAAACCAGCCTCTTTAAAGATTAGCACTGATTTTTTACACCAGCCCAAGCTCTCAAGATGATATTCGTCGTGGTCATAATGTTAAAATTTATACAAAAGCTGCGCTTTCCAACCAATGTTTCGCGATAAAGATTCTGCAAAATTGGAAGGCTGACTAATAACTAAAAAAAACTTACTTCTGAATAACATCGGAGAAATTGCAACCAATTTTTATTCGGAGTTTGTAACCAGGAGCTGGTAAGAGAGATTTTATTCCATTAGTTTATTTATCTCCATAAAAAATGTAAGCATAATAAATATCTACAGTACTATGTACAATCCGTAACCAAAGAGAATTTAGGGCCATCTTGCTCCAATTGTGCATGGTACTTACAATTAAACAATAATATCTGGTATCTACAAACAACAAAGGACAAAAACAACACAGCATAGTACCATTCAACAATAATACAAATGGACAATACAACTGAAGACAAAACAAATGATACTCATACCCGTTAACACATGCACGTCAAACTTTCAAGATTAATATTTCAACCCTCAAAGAACAAATGTCAACAAACAAGGTATCAATGTTCAAGTTAACTATCGAGGGACTTTCTAAAAATGATTAGCCAATTATTGAAGCGAATTGTCGTCGCTAGGCCTAACCAAATCTGTTTACTGCTTTTGGACACCCAGTGCATTTTTGGCGAATGCCGATATATTTTGTGTCGTAACCAGCAAAAATTCCTTAAATTTGAAATTCGTCCGTCTGTTTGCTGAATAAAAATATATTTCAAATAATACCGGATCAGTTTAAAACAAAAATAAAAAATTGGAACGGAGAAAACTGTCCATGTAAATTATGCCGTGTTTTTATTCCGACCTTGGGCTTTTTATGATAATAATATTTGGATATCTGCTTTTATACGCTTTCATGCTTTTATACTGTATACTTTTGATGAATTGTAAATATTTAATCCCCTTTTTCTGATGTAATATTTGTATTTTAAAATTTTAACTGACGTTGGAATTAATTAGCTGATTACTTTTAGCTATATTTTTCATGTAATCCAACGATAAAGAAATTGTTAATAATAACAATAATGCTTAGACGTTTGGAGTGTTGTGGAATAAAAAGTACTTGGCCGATGTTCAAAACTGAAATGTCAATCCATCAGTCAAAAGCTGCCTTAGATGTGAACATTCTGTTAGGTAAAATCATTAATCTTTTTAGACTCAAAAATTAAGAAAAAGCCTGTATGGGGTTTGTATGGGAACAAGAATCCCACGTTCCATTCCGGTCCACGATTCGCTTGCCATTGAAACATATCCACGTAGCTTTTTTTTATAAGAAACTAAGAATTTGGGACAGTACTGAAAGTTTCCTAAAATTATCAGATTTTGAGTACTCAGAGTTTGTTACGAGTTTCTTAGAAGTTCCATAGCAATCTTCATGCTCACTATCAGTGCCCTTGTGAACATTTCAACACTATGTTTTTAAGCCTTTTCCATGTTTAGACATTTCTCAAGTACCTTACGAGTAATATGATACAGGAAACAAGTGAAATTAAAGTAAAATATGTCATGCATTTCCTTTATCAAAGTAAATAGTTTCTTAACTTATATTTTCCCAGTACTGGAGTTTCTTAATTTTTTGTCGAGCTGAAAGTTGAGTTTCTTATGGGCAGTTTCTTATAAAAAATACAT
>REGL01000551.1:68957-88086 GCA_004194395.1 Aurelia aurita complex sp. Pacific | reverse complement strand
GCGCATTTCAAGTCATGTGGCAATACTCTAGGGAAGTTTCTGCATTGTGCTACTTTTTGCATTCATGGCACAAGTTTGCTCGTTGCGAAATAACTTACAAAATTCAAAAGAGGTTTATCAAGAGGCTTTATCACCTGACTTGAAGTGGCGTAAACAAGTCTCGACAAGCCTTCGCCGATTTCGTCTATTGGAGAGGCAATAACTCCGTCAATCCTGGAGCTATTTCAACCGGCATCCAAACTTGTACTCCCAAACATCTGGAGAGTAGATTGCTGTAAAAAATTCGGGAAATCTCAAGCAGTGTTTTGTCCTGGTTGCGTTTTATGAAAGTAGGTAAAATTTAGACAAATATTCACGGGTTTCTTTTGTCTCCTTCGCTTTTTAGCAGTCTGGTTGGTCCGTGAAAATGAGGCCTTGGCGGTTTCGGCCATGGGCCACGAGCATTCGGCTATGTACGACGAATGATTCCTATGTTCCCGCGAATAACAACGATGGAAATGTTTTGCAAAGGAACTTTGTGTTGTCACAATTCTCAGGTGACATCTAATTTGAGACGGACTTTAGTTTGAACAATCGCAGCCGGAAAACATTTAGCATCGATTTTTTCATAAAGAAATCTTTGGGCAGCGAACAGGCTTTCTTAATTAATTCAATTTAGCCTCAATTAATAACTCCACTTAAAATTTTCTAAAAAATTAGCATTGCATAAAAGAATGGTGAATTTCTTGAACTATGGCTCTAAATCTTCGCTTATTCACGTGCTTTAAAAGAGGGACATGTTAATCAGAAATACTTTGGTGTCCTTCATATTTACAAAGTTGGGATCATGTTGTTGTGTTGGTCTATTTCAAGGTAAATCAGCATGTGATTGAAACAACATATTCTGAATGACAATACCGTTTTGTTTTCTACAGATCAATTTCATTCAACCTGATGCCATTTATTCGATAATTTCCTTCAAGTGAAGGCCCTTGCAAAACAGCTTTTACTGAAGGGGAGCCCTCCGTAAATGAATGAAATATAAATATATTAGTTATCTCTCATTCTCCTTCTCCTTCGAGATGATTTAGTTCCAATAAATTGATTACAGCTTAATTTCTAGCAGCGTCAATTTCTTGTAATGAGGTATCTTGGATTCCACAGACATTCACAAGTCAGAAAAGCTGGAGATTTGATGACAATAATCAAAGAATGAGGCCATCATCAATTAATTACTTCTACTTGGAAACAGCTAGACTCACTATATAGCTTCAGTTATCGCAAAAACAACAACATCAATTTCTATTTCCAAACTTTTAATTGAACTGAATCATTTGCTCAAATTCAATGTCAAGCTGAAACAGGACATCGAGGTAGAACAATTGCGTCCTGCGTCCTAATTTGCAATAGGTTTTTCCATGAGTCTTAGGTTGACAGTCCATCAGTCTGCCTGTAAATAGCCATTAATGAAGATAATGTAATGCAATGAGTCTAAGTACACAGCTGCTGGCCACATGTTTTTTATTGAAACTCCCGTTGGTTCATTACTGGAGTTGTCAGAAATTAGTCACAGAATAAAGAAGTTAAATCAAGTCTTTGGTTGCACTTACCAAGAAGGACCGGATCTAATTTCCCAACGTCTTTAGGCGTCATAATCCGCAAATGCTTCAAGTAATTTTTAACGAGTATGTAATATCGAGGTAAATTAACTGTTTCCATCACTACTGCTGATACGGCCTTGTAGTTGCAGTATAAATGTAGGAAAGTGAAAATTGCAAATAGTGCCCAAACCAACCTGCAAAAAAAGAAAGGCTGAGATAAAAAGAAAGAATAGGCTGAGGTTTGTTTCACCCATTGAAAGTCATGTGACCATACTTTAGAGAAGTTCTAGTATTATTCTAATTTTGCATTATTTTCATGGCGCAAAGTATGTTACAGAAACCAATAGATACATTCATTCATTCATCAATTCATTCATTTATTCATACATTCAGTCAGTCATTTATTCATTCATTCAGTCAGTCATTCATTCATTTCATTTAGTTTAAATTCTTTATACACGGTGGCCCCATCAGCCAACAATGGCTGCTTTTCAGGGGGCCGTGGTAAAAACCTAATTACGGTGTTATATAAATAAAAAAAGAAATATTTACAATATCAAGTTAGAAAAAATTACAAAATTAAAAGCTATTTGCAGCGAAATCTACGTTTACAAGTAGACAGAGAGGAGGCTAGCTTGACCTCAGTTTCTAATTTATTCAAAACTGTTGATCCACCGAACGAAAATGCTTTTTGGCCATTGCTCGTTTTCATTCGTAAAGCAAGCAAGTCAGTCTGAGAATTTCGCAAATTTGGAATCTCTCGAGACGAGTTCCTCGTGAATAGAGTGGAGAGGTAAATGGGTGCGGGACCACTTATTGATTTGAAAATGACAGTAGCCGTCTCTTGCTTGATCATGTCTTTGACTGTCGGCCATTTGAGCTCTTTTATCCAGTTTGCTGCTGGTGTTTGTAGCTATTCTCGCAGCACGATTTTGTAACTTTTGTGAAATTGACAGGCGAGAGTCTCCACAGCTACCCCAGACAGAGCAACAGTAGCGGAAGTGGGGTTCAACAATACCTCTATACATCTGATTAAGGGTATTTTTTGGAACAAATTTCTTAGCATACTTTAAGAACTCTAAAGAGTGAGATACTTTCGAGCGTAAAGCCTTGGTATGCTCATCCCATACAAGATGTTTATCAAGCTGTACTCCCAAGTATTTAGCATTATCTACAACACCAATATGCAAGTCACCAATCAAGATGGATACCTTATCAAGAGACCGATTATTGGGCTTGAAGTGGGTGTAAGCAAACCTTAGACCCCGTTTACACGGTAGCGGGTCAAAAGTGTTGCGGATCAAAGTGTTACGGATCACCCTCCCGTCTACACGGTAGCGGATCAAAACTGTATCGGATCACGGTCTCGTCTACACGGTAGCGGATCAGCGGTCACCATAGAAATAGGGCGAGGTCACATTCAAGATTTTCTCGGATTTTCAGTGATATCCTGTCAACGTCAAAATTTCAAAACAAACTGCAATTATGATTAAACCTCGTTGGTTTGGAAAATACCCTCGTAATGAATCCGAATCAAAACTGATGCGGATCACTTGCGTTTACACGGCGCAGAGCAAGAGTGATCCGATACAAAAGTGATCCGACACAAAACGAGTTCGCTTTCGTAGCAGGATCAAAATTGATGCGGATAGCGGAGCAGAAGTGTATCGGATCACTTCGAGCTCGTGTAAATGGGAGGCTGATCCGCAACACTTTTTGTATCGGATCAAAAGTGATCCGCTACCGTGTAAACGGGGTCTTAGCCTATCAGATATATTGTTTGAAAACAAATGCTTTGAATGAAATCATAGTTTTTCAAGGAGTCAACAGTTTTGAATTTAATTAGTTGTCATTTAATTGATAGTTGAGTACATACTGTTTCTTTCATACGCAGCAAGCTATAAGAGCAAACCAAGACCTTTTTGCCATGAAAGTTACAAAACACATTGTGTAGAAACATTTGAGGCGTAGGTGCATTTCAGTTCATGCACTTAGGAAAGAATGTGAACATTTACCATCATGAAATATTTGATAAAAAATGAATAACATAAGTTATCACAAAGAGGGGCCTTCGCATAATGTCATAGCAGTTTCCTGCATCTGAAATAGGCCAAACTTACTAAAAAGTCAATTAAATAATAAACAAGTCGATTTTTGTATGCAAAACTGGAAAGAGGATAGATTGCCCTTTAAGATGGTATGCGTCAAATTAACGCAAATTTCACCATTTATGAAAAATTCGCACATGGGTGGGTAGCAGTTTTTGGGACACACTGTAGAGCTGATGTCTGATGAGTAGGAGAAATGAAAACACTTACAGTGCACTGTTTGCAACCAGCGGCGTGATTATCAAGCCAGCAATTAATGCCATTAGATTAACCAAAGTCTCCTGTCAAAAGATGTTAACTTGTTAATCTTGTTTTAACAAAAAGATGTTAAAGGCCCATCTAAGTATATACGTTGTTGATATAAATGGAAAAAAAATGATTACTCCAAAAATATAATGTTGAATACAGTAAAAACCGAAGGTTTCGATGGGACAAATTCGAATAGGTCAATTTTTTCTAAAAATAATTAAGATCTCAGAAAAGCCAAACTCTAGAATCATAGCAAAATAACTTGATTTCGTTTCAAGCCAATTAGCCGAAAGGAAGAAGTAATAGTGTTTACACTAGCCCATTGAAAATTGATACCTGTGCTGTACTTGATGATTCATTGGCAAAAAAAAGAAAAATTTGCTATTGCCTTAAAGAGGCTCCGTCATCAAAAAGTAACAAAACGATGATTTTTGCAGTTTTTTGAAAGGTGATATCACACGGGATTTTCATATCTTTTCAAAATGAAAAGTGCTGTTTGGACATTGATCATTGTACTTCACCATGGAACAAACCAAACATTCATATCTTCAACTATTGCTCTGATATAAGTGGATTTTTAACGGTCACTTTTTGGTGGCTTGGGTGACGCCACCAAACAAACTGCAGTAAACAATGGATGAACAATGGATAATTGGTGACATGTGCGAATTTACGGATTTGTTTACTGTTTGACGACGGAGCCCCTTTAAGGGCTAGCCTCACTCCACCAGGACCCTTAACTTAAACTTATCTACCGGGTGTCCCAAAAAACGCAACGGATTTGATCGGAACTAGTGACAAGAATTTAGGCCTAATCAATCCACAAAGATTTTTATATAATCTTCGATAGCTAACTTGAAGATAGATACCTTGTTTGATGATATTGGTGCATGGAGACTTTGAATATTAATCTTGAAAGTTCAAATTTGACTGAACCTCCAAACCAGAGCTTGTGCCTTTTTGCCTGAACTGCAAACGTGCTATTTTGGGGAATCTCCTGAATTACAGTGAAATAAGAGAATAAACCTCATGCTGAGGAAAATGTTTGAATAGAAATTCAATCAAATTCGTCAATTTTGTCCTGAAAAGACATCCTTTTTTAGGACTCAAAAGTTTCGAAAAGTTGACATTGCATCTGTCTCAGAAAAGAAAGTAATCCGCAAAATGGTTTGCTTGGGTGTGAAAATTAATTAGTTCTTACAATCTTCATAACTTTAATAAAATGAATTTTGTATAATCTTTCTTCGAATTATTACGAAACAAGAAATCAAATATACCCAAGGGAAAATTATTCATTGATAAGATCCTTGAAACTGCTCATTCGTGCTTGGCTCTTTTGCAGGTGCACTATGATTGAAGAAATATATTCCGTTGCGAATTTTCCCTTCGGCATTGTTATGTTTGTCAATTTTTAGCTTTCAAATTTCAATCGAAGTGTGTGCCTAAACATGTGTGCCTTAGCATGCTCACACTACTGCACTTTGCATATGACTGAGGAGATTCCTCAAGCACGTTTTCAGTGAGGCCAAAATCCGAAACCTCTGGTTTGGAGATGGAAGCAAATTTGGACTTTCAAGATTGATATTCCAACTCTCCATGAACAAATATTAACAAAAAAGGTATCTATCTTCAAGTTAGCTATCAAGCATTATATCAGAAATTGGTTTGGATTGATTGGACCTAAATTCTTGTCACTAGTCCCGATCAAATCCGTTGCGTTTTTTTGGGACACCCGGTATTGAAAATTGAGTAATACTGGAATGGAAGCGACGATCTTATTCCCCGATTCTGGCCAATTTGATTGATATAGCAATGCCCTATAAGCAGCAGCAGTTCCCTATTAGTTTTGTGTTGTTTCTTTACTTCGTATGTTGAGGCAAATTACAGGGGGAAAACCAAAGCATTGTAACTGTAACCTTTTTCTCGTTTTGTAACTTTGTTAAATTTCAACCTACGAGTCTAAAGTGCACACATTTTTACCAGTAATCTACCTTAGCTTTGTTGCTTTGTTGATTTGTTGTCTGTTTTCTCTAATATATCTTAATTTGTCATTGTGTAGTCTTTTGTGTGTATTGAAAATTGATTTGACTTCGTTAAGTGCCATCAATAGTGAATACCCGGTTACTTTATGTCTTTTCACTATGGATGGTACAGTGTAATGAAAGTAAATGTAGTGTAGTTTTTGAACCTTCGTAGAAAAAAGTCTATCTCATTGAATTGAATTGATGTTGTTATTGTTACTCCAGTGAAGGCCTTGTTTCTCTAGAGCTGTAAAACCGAATGAAAATCTCAATCGGTGAACGTTTTTTCTTCTTTTTGTTCAAATATTAAATTTCACAGTATATTTTACATTCTACTTTACGTAATTCTAATTACTATACGACACTACAAGTACGAAACCATGGGGAGCGAAAGACAATGACTAACCCGTGGCCAATATATAAAAACAAGAAACGTTAAACTGTATACAGTCACATTACGAACATATATAAATTAAAGGATACTATACTAGAGTCTGTTTCACACAAGATGTCAGGTCAGGGTTGCGATGAATTTATTGATGCTACGAGCGCAACTCATTTGTTATTATTTCGCCGCCTTTGTGGTAAAATCAGAACATAGATTAGTGGAACACGGCTTTTGAGATTATGGCTTGAAGAAATATTCGTACTGGTAGCTAGTTTCACGGTAACGCAGTTCTGGAAAACTGCTTTTTGTAGCGTTTTAGGCTCGGTGGTTTTGGCACAAAATGGTAGGTGATTTAGGCCCAATCGTTCAGGCCAAACACAATCAGTAAGAGGCTGATCACTTTCTGCAAATATAGGGAAATGAATCGTAGTTGTAGCAGTATCAGTTCAGTCAAAAAGTGAGATTACGACATGTATTGAGTCTAGTTGAGAGCTAACTCTTTTGTCACCCTTCAAAGCATGCCAATTAGTCTTAACTTACCTGACTACCATCTTTAGCTGAAACGTCCGCCATGTTGTCTCGCCTGGCTTGGTGTTGTGTTAGTGCGGCTCTTGTCGCCCCTCCAGCCACTCCAACTATCGACTATAAAAGATGGATACAAAGAATTAGTCAGAGCCAATTTAAGATAAACCAGGTTGACCAAAACGAACTTCAAATATTTGAATATTTGTGATGCGGAGAATTCTTAAGGTATTGCAATTAATCAAAGTTTGATTATTAGCCGAAAGTTTGGAATATTGATTGATCTTTTTCTTGTTTTTCTGAGCATTGTAAAATAAAGCAAAATTAGATTTGTGAAAGATCCTTTACTTCGAAGTGCGTGAAAAAGTATAAGCAATCTCCTAACTCAGAGCAACATGCAAATACTTGTCATTTGCCTCGAGGCATAACAACTGATTCCCGCTAAAGTTTCAGGTCGTATACGTTGTTGCTTTAAGAAAGATTTGATTCAGAACTACTGAGAGGAACGAAATGTGTCATGCTTCTTTTCTCCTAACCATCTGTGTGTTGCCTGTTTTGTTCCTTGTTCCTTTTTTCATATATATCTTTGTGCCTTGAAGTTGGATTAATAACATAGCAAATACCGTTGCACTGTGATCCAGATTTCCATTTGAGTGTAATTAATGCGTGAAAATGAAAGTATCAGAATTGTACCAAATTGATTTTTATTTTTAACGGTAGCATGAGGTATATCAAAATGCAAATGTTTTTCAAATCAAACAATTTAGTGCTGAGAAAACATTATTTCAAGTTGGGCCAAAACGTTTATTTTGCGCTCCATTTTTAGCAAAGCAAGGTCACAAAATAGCACTAACTTTCAAATTCAAATTCCTTGGCTTGCACTCACTCAATTTTCATGAGATGTCTTTTTTGACAGATTAAACCTTGCAGAATATGTAATGAAAAGGTCGACGGAAAATTCTATCTTGGGATGTGCACATTTTGTGAATTCATAATTCATAATGGTAACCAAACGTTGAAAAACCTAAAACTGAATGACGAGATGCCTTTTTAACATTAAAAAAAAAATGTATGTTCCAGAATTCTTCAAAAGTCTATTGCAAAATCAAGTTTAACCTATTGGCAACACTTTTGCAAAAGGGCTAAGTAGAGTAAGCTCTCAAATAATGTTGGCAAATTTTTCACAAAAGCCAGTTTTAAAGTTAGATGGCATTTTTAGGCTTAAATGACGACAAACTATCGACAAAGGTAATACCTTATTATATCTCCACAATGTCAAATATATGTTTCATAACAAGGTAGTAGTATAATGTATATTTCGTAAATTAACTAGTTTTTGTGAAGTTTTTCAGAACGTGCAGCCAACTCTATGATGGTTCCTTGTATCTCAATGCAAAAAATGCGCCTAGTAACATCGATTAACACAACAAATACGAAAAATTATACACCTCATATGATAAGGGAGTTGGTCTCTAAGCTCGAGCAGCTATCCCAGCCTAGCAAAAAGTATTTCGTGATTCAGTTTAGTTTTTCGAGGTTTGGTTACAATTATGAATTAGCAAAATTTGCACATCCTAAGAAAATGTTTTAATTGACCTTTTCACTATATATTCTGCAAGGTTTAATCTATCAATAACAAAAACAAAAAACATGAAAATCGAGTGAGTGCAAGCTAAGGAATTTGAATTTGAAAGTTAGTGCTATTTTGTGACTTTGCTTTGCTAAAAAAGAAGCCCAAAATACACTTTTGACCTAATTTGAAATGATGTTATCTCAATATCAAATAGTCCAATTTGAAAAATATTTGAGTTCTGATATACCTCAGGCCACGGTAAACAATAGAAAGATCAACTTTGTACAGATCTGATACTTTCATTTTCACGCATTAATTACATGCCCTGGTTCACTGGCGTTGTTGGTGGAGGCCAGATGACATTCTGTCTTTCTATGCAAAGAACGGTACAGTATTTATGAATTCATATTAGTTAGTTTAAATTTAAATCAAATTTTCCATTGTTAGTTTAAATTTGTTATGAATAAAAAGAATCTTAATTAAAATCTTCTTTATAGCTTTAATTAATTCATTATGAGTAAAAATAAAAAATTGTGTCTGAGTGAAGGAATCGTTTATAATTTTGATCGAAGGTTTGGGTCTCTTTTCGCATATTTCGAGGTTGCAGAATTTTCGTAATTTAATTTTTGACAACTTTAGCTACAATACAATTTCCTAGATTTTTCTCGTCATTTCAAGTGCGTTTATTTCTCTCTGAAATAAAATATTAGCCAATTAAGTCATGCTTCTCAATATGCCTGAAAAAAATTTTAAATAGGCTGTCCGCTAGGGTATGGTTGAGGTTCAAAGTTTGTGCAAATTTAAAAGCTTACATTTACATGGAGCAAAAAAATCTAAAAGTATCTCATTGAAATCAAAGTTGGTCACATACAATAACAATGCATTGCTAAAGGAACAATGCTGTGATTGAGTTACAGTAAGTACCCGCAAATAAGAAGCCCCCTTGTATAAGAAACAGGCCTCACTTTCTTCAAAAGGGGCTCCTTTAATAAGAAACAACTCTAGGTTTGAAATTTAAAAGTTTCTTATTGATTACAAAGTCCAACTTTGTAATCTAAGAGGGGGCTCCAGGTCAGTCAGAAAGAAAGAAAGAAAGAAAGAAAGAAAGTAAGTCCGTCACGCTCGTTAAAGCAATTTATTAACGCTTTATCTCTGCTAATTGGCACTGAAATAAAGAAAGCGCACAGAAAGCGCATACAAGACAGAAGTTTCCCGCGATCCTATAGCAACATTTGACGTCGGCATATTTCATGTTAGACAGATTTGACACCGTAAGATGGATAAANGGTGCAGAATTCCAGCAGACAATGGCCCCGTTGACTGGGGGAAGGCACGTGATCACACTGAACCAAAACATCTTCATGCATATAATTCTGCACAGAGGTTATTTTCGTGACTGCTTGTCTCAAACTAGATGCCCGCGAATAGAAACGTTCTGCGGGGTTCTGCGTAAACATAAGTAATTTTGCATTATCGTAAATCTCACATGACATCTTATTTGAGACATACAAGGCGCTTAATTTTCTATTGAAGGCGACTTTAGCAGCAACACTCGTCTCTCTGACTGTAGCTAAAAACAGCATCACAACGATCATTTGAGGTTATGAAGAAATCAATTTTCAGATTTTCTTATGCTTGCTTAGCTCAGGACGGACTTTGTAATCATCCAAAAGGATCTTATGTTTTTCAGGTTTGTCATAGTTTGTTCCTAAATGCTAAAAATATTCGCAAAAATGACTGTAATATAATGTAGCATTCTCAAAACAGAATTAACATTTTCAAAATTAAAGATTCACACAACAAAAAGGTAACAAGGTAAACATGTAAAATGTACCAGTAATGTGCAATACACATGCGCATGTATGGTACAGTCATATACCTTCACTTGACTTGATTCCCTATCTATAAGAAACTTTGACCCTGATCATGAAAAGGTCTATTTAAATAAGAAACTTTCTGAGGCCTCAATTCAAAAAGTGGTTTCTTATTTGCGGGTACCCGCTGCATTTCTTTGCTTTATCTATGGACAAGCTTCTTTACAATTGCAAATTCCCTCCGAACATTTCCATGTCATTAGAAAGCAATGCCTGAGCTTTGGAAACGTAGCCTGCGTGCAGCCTCAACTCCTCCTCAAGGAAAAGTAGGAAAACTTTCCCTTTGACGAGGAGTTGACGCTGTACGCAGCCTAAGGAAACGCCCATTTGCCATTTCAACATATCCCACTGCTATATTTCTTGAGGGCAACAAAATGTAATGATAAAAACACAACAAAATGATTCACCTTAGCGATGCCTGATAAACAGGCAATCAAAGTAAAGTAGCCTTTGAATAACGGAGAGAGGAGATCTAACAAGATTGCAAGATCGTTGAGAATATCTGCAAACAATCTAGAAAAAAAACAGAACAGTATTTGGCTTAGCGAGCATAGGTTCCACATCTTTAGATCGGTGTAGAGAGGGGTTGTAAAATTATATGACCTATTTCTTTTTAATTGAATGGCTTGAAAGAAACTTTATCTACTCTACTAAGCTACTCATTTATAACTCCACTGATTGGATTTTTTCAGAAATGCTGAATATCTTAAGAACTCTTACAGTGCATTTTATGTTTCAACTCATTTGAGAATGTGATGTTATCAAATTTCTAAATCCTAAACTAGAAGAGTAACATGCCTCTGCTTGATACCATATTTTAGACATCCATACTATGGTTTTTTGAGAATTATTTCATGCTTCGTCAAAAACTTTAGAAACTACGATGGTTTTAAGTTTTATTCAAAATATTTGTTGACATACAAAAAATGGAGAGAAAGCTATAATTCGAAAAATATTGAAGAGTTCGAGAAAATCAAACGGTACAATAGACCTTTTAGCTATTCTGAAAAAATCAGAATCTAACGATATTTTACTACAATCTGTAGAATTTTCGAATATGCACAATAGTGATAGAAGCTCTAAAGCCGCTCGATCGAACCTCGGGTATGAAAATGTATACAAATAACGGTCGATGCAGGCTCTTTTGCAGAACAACTCTATTATGGCCTATTATGGCGAAAAAGCAACAGTTTCTTTTGTTCTACAGTTTCAAATTTTGTTTTGCCGTGTTCTGTTTTGTTTCAAGTTCAAGTTCAAGTTTTGCTTCAAGTTTTGTTTCAAGTTTTGTTTCAAGTTTTGTTTCAAGTTTTGTTTCAAGTTTTGTTTCAAGTTTTGTTTCAAGTTTTGTTTCAAGTTTTGTTTAATTTAATTTTGTTTTGTTTTGATTTTTATTTGTTCTTTTTTGCTTTGTTTTGTTTTGTTTCTTCAGTTTCAAATTGAAGAAATATTTCATAGAATTTTAAACCAACCTTTTTAAATATTTGAAACCTATGCGGGTTTAAAGCAACATCTACAATTGAGGAATGATCAACGTCATTACGCTAACCAGTCGTTCGGAAAGAGGCAATAGCTTGCAGAAAGACTACAGACATACCACACAAAAAACTTCACTAGCTAGATCATAGCTAGCTCTTTGGAATCGAGAGACATCCGTTTAGTTTCACGATTTAGTCAAAAGGCTTGGCTATCTTTTGAGATGCTGCAAGGTCACTTTGAGCAGTAATTACTGTTCTGCAAGTAACGTTTTGGACTTCACGAAAGAGGTTGATTGGCAAACAGATTGCATTTATTTCCCAGTGAATGAATGAAACCCTTTATTAAGAACCTAGTTATCATATCAGGCTGAAATAGTTCTTATCCATTGGGTAAAAAATATATGATTTCAGGCTGTAGGTTCTTAATAAATGAAGGTTCTTATGTGCAGGTTTTTCTGTATCCAAAAAAAAAACTACAGAACGTTTTGGCACTAGACTTGTGCCATCCTCAGCTAAAGAATCAAAATCCGCGTGCTGGTTTTATAGCACTGATTATGGAAACCAGTTACACTAGTCGAACAGGATACCACGAAGAACAAGTAAACAAGCTAAATACCAAGGGCAATTTCATTCTCCTGAGCAAAATTGCAGTTCCGCTTTTTCACATCTTTCCAAAACTTCAGAAACAATCTTTTTGTATGCGTGTCGTACAATGTTGCTATTGTAATATAACTATTTAAAATAAAATAATTGTACCTTGCACAGAGATGATAAAACACAACTTGACTGGAAAAGGATGGGAAAGACTGAAACACGGTTGAATTACTTTTTCTTCAAAACTAGTTTTTCGAAGGTTATTCATCCCTTGAACAGAACGAGCAACCTTTCAAAAGATAGCTACGCCTTTCTGCTACATGCTAATACATTGTTTGCGTTAATAGCACCTGCTTTCTGGAAGATTGGCGTGATCTAGCTGTGACGTCTTTTATTTTTGGGTCACTCGGTATAACAGCAGCATGCATTGGCGACATTTACATCCCATCAGGCACATATCGAAGTTGCATCATTCATTGAAACGATGCATTGCATACAAAATATATCTGGCCAGCCTGTAGAAACCTTAAAGGACAAGTCCGAGGTTGGTACGATTGATGATAAAATACAAGATTATACTGCTATGAATGAAGTATGATACTTTTTTCCGCTATTTTTCGCCTTCTCCTTGTGAAATTACGTATTCAAATAACCAATTTGAGCAAAGTGACATCATATCGCGCAAACGAAAACAAGGCTGTGTGATTGTTTTTCGCCTCTTTATCGTAGCAAGCCTCTTTATCGTGTTCTCGTGCCATTTTCAATGCATGAGTAGACGATAAAGAGGCTTGCAACGGTAAGAGGCGAAAGATAATCACACAGCCTCGTTTTCGTTTGCGCGATATGACGTCACTTCGCTCAAATTGGTTATTTGAATATGTAATTTCACAAGGAGAAGGCGAAAAATAGCGGAAAAAAGTATTAAACATCATTCATAGCAGTATTATCTTCTATTTTATCACCAATCATACTAACCCCGGACTTGTCCTTTAAAAGCACACTGCCGTGGCTGTGACTGGCTGATCGTGATGTTAAAATAACTAACAAAGGATTTGGTCTTTGAAAAATTACCAAGCTATTGCGCTTTTGGGTCATAACTTTGTTTCGAGAAAAAAGGAGTCAGATCGTTACCACCTTCAGGAATTTCAGTGTACAACGAAATTATTGAAGCTTGCCTGATCCTATTCTTTTAATTGTCTCATTCATCCAATCAGCGCCACGACAATGTGCATTTATAGATGAATTTTACTGCATTCCAGTACAACTGATTTTGCTACAGGGTGTCCCAAAAAAAGTACTCCCGTTCAAAAAATCACAGAAAATCGATGATCAAACCTTTGAACAAATCTTCTTTTTGGCTTGTTTTCTCAATAACGAACAAATTTTTAAAGATGATACTACTTTTGTTTTAATTTCAAAAGGTATCACAATTAAACGTCCAAAAACCATATTTTGAGCTATAATACTTCATAAGAAACATAGCAAGTCTTATGAATGAGGGAGTCAACATTGTTAGATTGTTTATTGTTTTTGAACTTACCAATGATGGTGCGCACTTCTTTTGGCCATTTATGATCAAATCAAAAGCTTCACATACACAAAAAATTGATGTGGCAATCATCAGTGCTTTTTTGCAGTATGATTCAAAACCAGGCAGCCCTAAAAAGACCCAAAATTTGCTAATTTTTAAACCAATTACAAAATCAGCTATGTCTGGGAAAACAATGCGTTTCTTGATCTACTTGACAAAAGAAGAAATTTGAAGATCGACCGTGTAATCAAATTTTGGTGATTTTTCAAACGTGAGTACTTTTTGGGGACACCCAATAGTTTGTCACTCTACATCTTCTCAAATCAATTTTTCATGCACATTCGGAAAATCGATGTTTTTTTGCGAAATTATATGCCATTTACTTGTGACATCATAACGGCGTTTATATAAAACTTGGAAATATTAGCAATCAAGTCAGCACCTGCGTCTACTCGTACGGGCGCGGCAGGAAGATCCGATTTGCACCATTCGATGCAGAATGTCTTTCTCTACAATATATCCAAAATGCGCTAAAATCAACATTGAGAAAAACTTTTCAGAGGAATTTGGCCAAAATTGAATGTGCTTAATCATTATTCGTCCTGAAACTAATTTGGCCTTTGCTATGAACAAACAAAAGGACGTTTTAAACATTAGTAGCAAATCTAAGTTGCGCTCATTATTTAAGTGTCAGAGCATTTTTTGTTTCAACAATTAAATGTAAAATGATCAAGTCTTTAAAGTAAACATAAAAGAGCTCACCTCCATCTTTTAGCGTCACAGTCCAATTGGGCACTAAAATGGCAAGTAAAATGTAGTCACCTAAGTAAGATATCCAATAACTTTATTTTCCAAAAGAAAATGTTTACAATGATAAAAAGCGAGTCTCAGTTTCAGTTTCATTGACAAATATACCTAAATTCATTTCAACAATACGTTACCTAACTTAAAATAAATAAGACAATAATACATGCTACAGGAAAACAAGATACTTTCACATACCGGGTGAGCCAGAAAAAAGTTCCCACTTTTTAAAATTCATAGCATCACGAGTACTGAATGGATTGGAATGAATCAATATTTGCTTGACAGCCAAAAGATCGAAGTATTTTTGTGATTTTTCTCGCCTTCTTACAAGCACTGGAAAAATTAGTAAATTCAAGCTTACAAAAACTTGTTGGTTGCAAAATGACTAAAAATTGCCTAAAATACTTGATCAAATCATAAAGGACTCCTCGCTTAGAACACCAGAGAAAATTCAATTTCTCATGGGTGAGAGATATCGTCTGCACATCTATTGCCATTGGATTGAAAATCTTTAGTAGCTGTTTGAGAATCTATGTCTTATAACTCTTGAGAGAGGTGAAACGCCTGTGCGTATTGTTCTGTGTGAGGAGAGTCCTAACGATTTGATCAAGTGTTTTAGGCCTTTTTCAGTCATTTTGCAGCCATGAAATTTTTGTAAAGTTGAATTTACCTACATTTGCAGTGTTCGTAAGAAGACGATAAAAATCACAAAAATACTTTCATCTTTTGGCTTTTGACTAAAATTTGAATCATTCAAATCTATGAAGTACTTGTGGTGCTACGAATTTTCGAAAGTGGGAACTTTTTTCTTGCTCACCCGGTATACACTACACTACTTAATTAACTTAATTAGAAAACATTACAAGACATTATGTATTTAAATATATTTTTCTAAGGAGGAGCCCTCTAATAGATAGACTAATCAGAAGCGAGTCAGACAAAAAAGCACGCCCTTTGTACTGCTCCCTGAGTATCAAAGCAACAGTATTTTGCAATAACTGACTGAATAGTTAACATGTTATATTATTTTTCAGAATTTTGGTTGCTGAAATCGGTCACTCCGTTCAGATTTCACAAGGGATTCTCGAGAAAGACGTTTCGAGCTCAGTTTCGAGAAACTTTCACGTACGTTCTAAAATCATGAACAGATTTTTCTAAAATTCCTAACTTACAGCAATGACCTGAACACACTTTCGCACGGGCTATCCTCTTGGAAGGATGAAAAGGTCTTCCCCCTTCTATGAGAAACTTACTCAGGGAGATTCCATCCTCCCAAAAAGGAAATTGTATGCTAATACATGTAAATGCCATTGTTACGAACAAGTAAAACCGGTAAAATTTGCATTCGTCGTTTTCACTCATTCTTGTAGGTTTTTGAACGGGGCTTTCTGCAGAAACTCTTCCATATCCATGGAGGATAGACGGGTAAATTAAAGAATCTAAATATCCCATATCCATGGAGGATAGACGGGTAAATTAAAGAATCTAATTGAATGTATCAGCTTTGAAACAAGATGGTTTTCAATATCATTGCTTTGATATTCAGGGAGCAGTATTTTCAAAAGCTGTGAGCTTTTGATCCACCCGGTATTTTCTTTCCTTAGATGTAGTAAATCCTTTCTTTCTAATCTCACCAAAGGTCTTTTCTTATATTATTAATTAAAAGGAGAAGAAAACTCAAACACAAAACTACTGTGCCGATCATGGCGGGAATAGACACTAGGTCACCGGAGTTCCCACCATGAAAGGCACTTACAACTCGGAATTTCAATACACTAGGAAAAAGCAACAACACTACAAAGAAAAAGTTAATGTCTGTCTCACATCTGATGTCAGGCAACAATATCTGCGAGTATTGAAAGTTTGGGAGAACACAAGTGCAAGGTAATGAACAGAGGGCCCCTACCCCCATGCGCCGACGGACAGCCGCCGCCCATTGCCATATGCACCACCCCAATCGGAATAGCATACCAAAACCAGAGGGCAGCAGCCACCCATCGGCACAGCAGGAATCCCATCCACCGTCCTATCCCGCACTCGCACCGTAAGATAACCAATATCAAGGTCTGACAATTTTCATCAAGTGAAATCGAATTGAAAAGATAAATGGCCTGGCAAGTTAACATTTACAATACCAGAAATATCAATATCAATGAAATTTGCTGTTTTTTATGATACTTTCTCGGTGTTTTGCACAGTTTTGCTCCAAATGACATAATCCTACATTGGTACCAATAGCATCAATGCTATGAATTTTCATATGCAACTGACTATGCCTTCAAACTTGTCATCTATAAACGATTTATAGACGTCTTGATGTTGCTCCAAGCATCAATCTTGCAATAAAGACAACTTTGGTCCAAATGCAAAATTCGTTTGGAAACATTAAAATACATTCTCGACTAAGAATAGCTTCAATAAGTTCTGTTAAAAACGTCATCTTCCCTGGTGCAAAATATTCCTTTCTCGCACTTTGCCCTTCTTAATTGTTATTTGTAATTATTATTCGTATTTGCTATTTGCAATACGCAAAATTAAATGCAATAATAATGCTTGAGTCTTTTTGTTAAATGTGGCTACAGGGTTGCTATGCATCTCCATGCTCCCAGTTGGATCGTTTTGTAACCTGTGTGTGTTGCTTGCAAATTTTATGGGAATATCAAAATACTTGACTGAGTTAAAACTGTTGATATCGTTATGACAGCCAGCAAGTACAACTTTAACATTCAAAAGTTATGAAAAGTACTGCAGCTTACCCTTTACCCCAAGCAAACAGTATATTTCCAAGCATCCCTGTTCCATCTGTGAAGGAAAGGAGTAGATACTTTCATGGGCCTTTCTCAATTAAAAATTGCATATCAAATTAGTCAATTAAATGAGGAAGAAGAGGCAGCCAACGTTTTTTGGACACGAGGTGAGAAGAAAGGAATTTGAACATTTAGTAACAACATAGAAAATGAAAGGGAAACGAAGCAGAGATAGACAGAGAGAGATTCTTGACAGTGGGACATCATGGCTACACTAAGAAAATGCAACACAAACTATATTGTGCACTTGGAAACAAGGACAGATTTGGTAAGACAATAGCATGAGTTGCTTTTGAATAACACCGCAATTCAAAGCGATTAGCGATCGCAGACAAAGAAAATTCTCTCAACCAGTAAATCAAAACAAACAAAGCCGCAAAAGTTTCTCTGAAACCCGGGTATCTAGCTCGGCCGTCCTGCATTCCAGAAATTGTTTCTAAGAGCAAATATGAACATAGATCGAAAGAAGAAGGATAAATGTACACATCTGCCAAGGGCATTCATTTATTTGATTCAAAAGCCGATTGGAAGGCGATTAAATTCCCTTACTTTTTTGGTGTAATTGAAACACTTACTGCTCAGCTTCTTAACCAACGAAATAAAATGCCCGAGGTAAATGTGCAGATATATACTTCTTCTTTCGATATATGCTCATGTTTGCTCTTAAAAACAATTTCTCGAATGCACAACGAGCGAGCTAGCTACCTGGGTTTCAGAGAAACTTTTGCGGCTTCGTTTGTTTTGAATTTATAGTTGAGAGAATTTCCTTTGTCTGCGATCGCTAATCGCTTTGAATTTCGTTGTCAATCACGACCAACTCGTGCTATTGTTTTACAAAATCTGTCCTTGTTGCACTTGGAAACGTGACAGATGGAGATCCATAACAGCCGACGCTATGCAACAAGGCACAATATGACGATCATGATATCAAATTACAAACTCCAGAGAGAAAAAGAAGTTATCTCGTAATGAGAAAAGAAAGGACCTTAACAAACGTATCTGCAGTCACTGAAGGTGAAGTTGCGTTTTTCAGCGCCAAGCACTCTGGGATTGCAGAAATAGAGCAGACCTAATCGAGTCCGCGACCTCTTGTCATGTTGCTCAAGTGGTGGGGTCCTACCGGGTATCGAGCCCACTCTGCCTGACTGTTCTGGCTGCAAAGTCAGATGATTAAACCACTGCGCCACAACACAACACTGTACAAGAAAAGAAGCCAAAATACATGGCATATTTGACTGCACTGTGAACAACATATAGAGGGTGTCCCATAAAAATGTTCGGCGTTTTATCAAATATGAAAAATAACGACAGCATAGATGGGCTCCGTAATGAGACAACCATTTCCCTAAAATCTTAAATCTTTTAGAAACCAGGATATTGCAAATAGAATAACAAGCAGTTGAAGTTCAAGTTTGAGCAAAAGTTGAAACAACAGGGTTCTCAATAGAATGTGTATTGAAACCATGAGCGAAAGGACATCAAGTGTGTGAAAGTTTTATTAGTGGTGAGCCACCTTAACCAATATTTTTTAACTTAGTTTACTTGGTAGTGAGCCACCTTATCGCTGTTTCGTTATTTTGGAATTTTCAGCAATGAGCCA
>REGL01000551.1:42836-54924 GCA_004194395.1 Aurelia aurita complex sp. Pacific | reverse complement strand
AGCATTAGAATTAATGAAACTGTGATAAAAATAGCCTACGAGTAAATCGATGACCAACATAAGATTATTTCTTTTGAATAATGGGTCTATTGGAGCACAGGCGTTGACACTCTTTACATCACTTCAAAATGAAATGTGTAAGCATGGGCAATGATGCACCGTTGGTGTGGCCTATATTATGATCAAAATTGTATTTCTTACTCACTGTGTTGTTTTTTCTTCCAGGGAATTGCAAATAAAGCTTGATGATATTGCTATCCTTTGGTTCTTCTCTCGCATATACATGAACATGATTTTGGAACATTTTGATTTTCAAATGAATGTTGTTATGCCATATATTTCAAGCAACAAACATTTCAAAAAATAATTTATGATTAGGAAAGCTTTTCTTCCTGTTAGTGTTTATGTTTTTGTTATTGTGTGTGCAAAATATGTATTTATATCACAACAGAACGTTTACAATGTTCAATCTGTGACGCCACGGTCATCAGCTTCCCGTAAACATGAAGTTTAAAGGTCACAGCATGCATCAGAGGTTACGATTAAGGTGGATCTGCATTAAGGGTGGCTTATACTGCTGAAAAATGTTTAAATCATGTACCAGCAATAAGGTGAAACACTACTAAGTAAAAATACGCAAAACACAAATAGCAATAAGTTAAGCTGGCTCACAATTGATAAAAATTCCACAATGATCCACACTTCGTGTCCTATCATGCCTGTTCACAGAACAGGGGATTCCTACAATATTAACATGAAGATGACAATAAAACTATTGCAAAACCCTGCAAAAAAGGACATAACTTTCTAAAAAACAGACTGACTATGTGCTTATGAATGTGGTGCTCCTCCTGCATTTACGGTGAGGTTCTAATCTCAAGGGCTTTTATGACTATGATGACCACAAACCCATACAAGTTCCAACATGCATTTGATGAACTTAGGGGAGGCCGTGGAAGCATGCCTGCACTACTGGAGGAAAAAGTGACTTATTGTAGCCGAAATGAATTACATCATAAAAGTTGACTAGATGATTTTATACCCTTTGGAAAACTATTTTGAGGTGTTTGAGCTTGAAAAATGTTGTGTTCTTCTATGGCCTTATAATCTCATATATTAAACAAATATTTAGATGTTTATCTTTGTGTGACCCTTTTCTAAAAATTAGTTAGTAGGTTCTTATATTCACATGTGCTTGTTTGCAGGGTTTTATTGCATGCTAAAATCTTGAGACTGAAAGATTTGACATAAATGCTTCCTTGACAGCAAGTGAGAACATGAAGGAAGTTGGAAAAGAAAGTTCCATTGGTGGTAGGAGACACCATTGGAGAAACTTCCTTTAGACGTAGAATGGAATGTTACTCTGTGAAATGCTAAATCTGCAAGTACTGTTCATAAATTTTTGCATTCTAGGACACTCAAATTCTATTCCTTCATATCCTAAGCTATTCTCTATTTCAAAAGTTCATACTACCCATGTACATTTAAATGGGGGTATTTCGGTCTTTCAGTGGTTCCTACGTTTTTTACTCGGCTTCCTCATTTGCACAAGTCTTTAACGCATGTAATTAAGGCCCCGTTCACACAACTCCGTTTTTGTTAATATCCGTTTTTGTGGCATCCAAGCTTCCCATTCATGTTGCTGCGTTTTTGTACAAAAACGGAGGAAAAATTGTTGAATATTGGAGCGTTTTCAAAAACCTCCGTTTTTGTGGATATCCACTTTTGATAGCGTTTTCGAAACCTTCGTTTTTGTGGCGTTTTTGTAAGGATCAATGTGAACATTTTAACAAAAACGGAGGTTTTGTCTCCGTTGTTGTACAAAAACGGAGCAGTGTGAACGGGGCCTAAAACTGGCTGTTACAGCTTGTGGCCGTCTTTCTCGCCATCAAAGACACTATACCCACTGTTTAAACTTCAGTTTCTTTTTTGATACTTGATTTAGATTTGTAATGCAGCAAAACTACCGATTCCTCACAAGGTATGTTGCTGTAGCATTTCTCATCGCGAAATAACCCTAGCCTTTCTTTATCTTTACTGAATAATGGCATCGTATCACCTTCTCTACTGAGTGTTAACTCCGTAGATTTTGTTTTGGTTGATCTTGAATCTGAATTCTTAACATCTCGATACGACTTCTTCTTAGCAGCACTAGAGGAGCTTCTTGAAGACTTCTTAGCAGCCCTGGAAGAGCTTCTTGAAGATTTCATAAATCGGAAAGTCCCAGCACCAGTTGAGGATCCTGCATCTTGTTCCATGCCTAGGAACTTTAACCATTCTTTTCTGACATCTCGTGCTCTTGCGCAGTAGGAAACAAATATAAAGAACCCTTGAAGTGAATTTAGGACGCAGAATATCACTTGAAACGTGAATGTCAACACACCAACAGCAAATAGGCCTACAATCCAAGTTGTCCCCATTAACATTGAGCAGGCCGCAGCGATTCGTATTTTGGTGATGTTGCTCATCTGGACGCTCTTGGAAATGGTTGATTCTTTCATTAAAGATTTGGAAACCAACGCAAGGATGATCAGATTGATGACCATTATTAGGAGCATTGGCAGCAAGTACGACACGTAGAATGGAAGGCCAGAAACTATGCAGCTACGGATATGAAGAAAATTGTTATCAAGAAGATTTTGATTGAGGCATGGTGAAACAAATACCTGAAAACATATGCTAATTAAACAACATAATTTAATTATCTTCGAGCATTTCAGGAGAGATTTTTTCAGACAAGTAAAACATCAAAACTATGAAATATACACACAAAAATAAGTTGAGGTCCCATTAAGAAAAGTACCTCGAAATTTTGCAAAAAGATTTCCTTATTTGCAATAAACTTTTAAAGCGGTGAATACATTTTTGGGTCACTGCATTTATCAAATTTATTTTAGGCTAATTGATAACAATAAATTTCTGCTACACTTTTTTGAAACCATTACTTTGCAATGCTCCCTATACCAAAAGCAGTTATAAAGTATTGCCATAAACTTTGCCAAAATTTTCCATGTTCTGAAAGTGATGACATCTGTTGGGTCCCATCAAAGAATTCCTGGTAGCTGTACCAAGCATTTATTCCAGGACACTATAGGTGTACGAATCAATACTGTGCAGACATGACATGAACCACTTAGTAACAAGGATTACATGAACTATTTGAGCATTATGCATTTTATGGCACATGTAACGAGATAGGTATTTATCAACAAAAATACTTTTGACGCAGGTTTGCTATTCAAAACCGCCAAGATAGGATCATTGTCTTGTAAAAAAAACTCACATCAATTTGCCATCAACCAATTTCCCATATGCATTCATCTTTGAAACTCCAGCTGTTATACTGACAATTAAAAGTGGCAATCCTATTTGAAGAACAAGTGTAAAACGTAATAAACAAAACTGAGATAGCAGCTGAATCATAGACAATGTCATACATTTACAGGTTTTCACTAAAGTATAAGACAATTCCAAAACACTTTGAGGCTCTTTATATTATAAAGGCAATGCATGGCTACACGATTTCAAGTCTAGCCATTCTGGCGTTCCTGTAGTAAAATTCAACAACAGGTTGCCTATAAGAGCTTTTTTGAAAAATCTTCAAAATGATGTTACCAAAGTATATTCGATTATGATTCGATTATCATTTTTACCCTTAACCCAGCCCTAATTGGTACATATAGCATCAATTCTAGATGTGCACAAAACATTGGGCTAAACACTCGCAGGACTACCTTGGTGATTCAACAAAGCTTAACGGGCTGGACCACACATAACCCCCTGAAATCAAAAGTTATTGACAGATGCTGTGAATCAGCGTTTTGCTGAAAGGCTTGCCTATCCATTACGGTGCTGCATGATCAATTCAAGCAATGACTACAGTCCTAACACCATATAAAAAAACAAATTTCGAATCCTGTACTTAAAAATGAACTATTGTGATTTTTTCCAGTACGCGTTTTAGCATAGAGAATATATTTCAAGCAATCCTAGGAAATTTGATGTCTATAGATAGACTGGTATCTTCTCCTTTTCAATACTTTGTAGTCCCAAACCACTTCTGAATTCAGCTTTGCGTCAAGTCTCCCAAAACATATGGACTGAAACAGAGTGGCGTTGGTAGAGAAATGAGAATTTTTGAAGTCACCTTTTGAATGATAATCATTCCATTTGTAAAATGAACAAACAACATCTCAAAAGATAGCTGGACCCTTCAAATAAAAGCTGATAAGAAGCGTTTCTTGCTAATTTTTGTGGTTTTAAAAGGAGCAAAACTCCATTAAGATCAAACTGAGAACTTTTAATGCCTATGTAGCAAGTGTGTTTTTGTATAATAGCGAGCTGTGGACTCTAACGAAGAAGCTAGAAAACATCATTGACACCTTCCAACGTAGACATCTAAGAAAGATTCTAGGAATTAACTGGCAAAGAAATATTACCAACAAAGAGCTCTATGCCAGAACGAAATGTAAAAAATGGAGTGAAATAATAAGAGAAAGGAGACTAACATGGCATCTCATGCGATTGCATCCAGAAACACCAGCAAGGAAAGCCCTTAAAGAATATCTCAGGAAAGTGAAACGGCCACAAGGAAGACCAAAGAAGACCTGGATGCAGACAGTAAGGCAAGATTTGGCCAGCATCGGAATTAAACTGGATCTTTCAAAAGAAGCACAAACATTGAATAGATTGTCTGAACTGACACAAGATAGAAAGAACTGGCGTGGCATTGTGAGACGCGTTGTGCAGTATCAACTGCGTGTGACGTCTTAGTAGTAAAAGGAGCAAGGGGCGTGATGTTGTTTGTGAATTCTTTGTTGGGTCATCCGGTAGGGATTCTGACGTTCCAATTGGAAAATTGTATACAAAGCGGTCTGAAATAAAGCATAAGGATTGATTTTACCGCAGAAACTAAATGAGTAACGCCTACTTACCCCATGCAAATAGGTTGCCTTTCAGAATGAAGTGTGGTCGAGAACCCTTGGTTATCTTGACTATACACAGATATAAGTTGATTCCCTCGACCGCCATCCAGCAAAATGAAGACAATATGAAGAAATGTATCAGGGCTCCAAACACTTTACAAGTTGTCCTCTCCTCTGCCTGAACGCCAGCCAGGAATGTGATAAGTGCCAGCATCAGTGACACACAAAGGCACATTAAAATCTTCGGTGGTTGCTTCTTTCGAAGATTTCTGTGAGACGAAAATTCATAATATTCATAATATTCATGTAAAATTCTATCTAAATAAAAATGTTTTGACCGGTTACTCAAAAGCCAACCACATTCTAATTAAAGTTTAAAAATCATTGGAAAGAGCTCCATTAGATGAAAGTTTGATCAAGACCTTTCTGATGACTTGAACAAAAATATACTCGAATTGACTTTACGATTCATTCATGAAACTGGTCGGTTTGTTTGAGATCTTTTGAAACTTCAGCTATCTACTAAGCAATAACCAAGTCCCTTTACTTAAATGTTCTTTATCTTCCTTGTAAATTCTGTTTCATATTAGATGTCAGGCTTCTCATGCATCTCAAATCGAAACGAGCAGTGCTCGTGACTTTTTCTTAAGTTCATCTCAACCCTGACCCGACATCTAATGTCACACAGAATCTAGTATATTATCCATTATCCATTAGTTTAGATTTTTAATCGTTCGTAGTGTACAGTAGTTGCATGTAGTTTTACATTATGTGTCTTTATGTTTTGGCCATGGGGTAGTCATTGTCTTTCGCTCCCCCTGGTATCGTCCCTGCAGTGTTGTATAGCAATTAGATAAGTATAGTAGATTGTAAAATTTATTGTAGATCTTTTATATGTACGATATAAAAAGAAAACAGTTTGAGCATTTCTTTCAGCAAAAATCTCCAATAACCATAGGAAGGAATGACCGATTAAAACTGGATGAATTTCTGATATTAATTCAACATATTGGCTGTAAAACGAAACATTTTCCAACTGCATTGCTTTGAAATTCAGAGAGCAGTATTTTTTTCGAATCCCATGTGCCTTTTTACTCACCGGGTACCAAGGAAACCTTACCTAAACATTGCATAAGTCACAAACGTTATAAGCAAGCATGCCAACGATATACCACATCCAACATAAGTGATGATGCTCAATGAGTGTCTCTCAGCTGTGGATAAAGGAGCTCTCACTTGATCAACTTCAATTAATACTGCAAAGTTCGTCATGTGGTTGCATCGGCATTTGTAGTATCTGTCAGATGTACCATCACTGCTGCAGCCTTTTGATGACCATGCTCCGCTTCCTCCTAAAAAAGGGAGATAATACTATGCGCACACTAACCGGCTTTGGGTTGTACAGAAAAATATAATGCCTGAGGTCTTAAAAATACAGACCGAGCTTGCATGGTCTGTGCATTAACACCGAGGGCTTTATATTTTCTTGTAGAACAACAAAACTGGTCAGTATCAGGTTTATTACCTGATAGCTTTTTTTGACCCATAGAATTTGTCAAACTCATGTTGTTACTGTTATACCGATTAAATTTATTGTATTACCAACGCAGTAACGGGATTCTTGTAGTGCCCCTTTTTTGAAAATTTAGTCATCGTGTAATGATTTGATTATAAAAGCAAGTTGACAGGAGTATCAATGATAATGCATATTTTTGAAATAGTTAGTCTACAATAATTAACATTGTATAAGTTGATTTTTTTACAGTATTGCACACTTGTAAGAAAAGCCTAGGATAGAGGAAAGTGGAAACAATTCATAGCTGCCTACCTACAACGAGTAGACGGCACATGAGAAGAAGCCCACTGGAAAGTAAGGGTATGTAGTCAAAGTAATATTTTACAATGGCTAAAAGTGTTCCTTGTTAGCCAAGAAAAAGTTTTGAAAATACACTGCACAAAGAGTACTTGTTGATTAGAATACATCAACTTCTGTCTGATAGCTGAGAGGTTGAAGTATTTTGTACCCTTCCTCGTATTTTCATCAACACTGGAAGTATTAGTCAATTCAACTTTTTGAAAATGTCAAGGTTGCAAAATACCAGAAAAACACTTGATCAAATGAAACTACTCGCACAGGACAACAAAGAGAGTACAATTTTTCACAGGTGAAAGATATATTGTGTGCACACGNATGACTTGTGGATGGACGGGGGTCTGCCGCCCGGTTTTCAGAAAGGTACCCTCTTCTAATTACTGAAACTTGCGTTTGTACCCACTTTTATGATGAATTTTGGCGCAAAACTGCCTATTTCTAACTATTTTTGCGAATTTCAGCGAAACCCCACCCATATTTATTGCCGCAAAAAGGACCCTTGTTTAGAGAATCTTTGGCCCAAAAACCCACCCATATTGGCGGCACATACCCGTACCCCGAACATGTTATGTACTCCCCCCTCGGGTGCAAACGCATTGCCATGAGATAGAAATTCTTCAGCATTGCTCTAAAGCTATTTCCGAAAACTTCTGAGATAGGTGAAATGCCTTTGAGTGTCGTTCTATGTGAGGAGATTCCTCAACATTTGCACACGTGCTTTGGTCTATTTCAGCAATCACCAACAGTTGCGTTTGATTAACACCTCAATTCAAAGCAATTTAACACCTCAATGTAGACGAAAGAAATTCACTCAACCAGTAATTCAAAACAAACAAAGCCGCAAAAGTTTCCCCGAAGCTAGTTGGGTAAACTCTCTCCTTGTGCAAGCAAAATATGGTTTCTAAGAGAAGTTATTTGCTTATAACGAAAGAAGAAGGGCAAATATGAAGCTCTGTCTCGTGGATTTTGATTATTTGATTCAGGAGCTTTTTTGTAATCGCTTCATTTAAGCACTAAATATGTAAGAAATACAATGCCTTCTGCTCGGCTTCAGAATCAAATAAACAAAATCCACTCCACAGATTTTTAGATTTACCCATCTTCTTTCGTTATAAGCACATAACTTCTCTTAAAAACCATATTTCTCTTGCACAAGACAAGAGTTTGCCCTACTAGTCTCAAGGAAACTTTTGCGACTTTGTTTGTTTTGAATTAATGGTTGAGAGAAATTCTTCTGTTATCAGTCGCTAATCGCTTTGAATTGGGGTGTCAATCGAATGCAGCCGTAGCTACTCTATTACACATTCTGCCTGCCCTTGCTATTGTTTACAGATAACGCAATAGCAATGAACCATTTTCATGTGCAGAAAAATGCAATTACGATGCTAGAACCTTTTTTGAAATTTAACGTGAATAACATGTTTGGAAAACAAACAGACTCGTATTCACTTGCGAAGAAATATTAAATTTTACGTACCTTTAGCCTGAAAATCCCAGAAAACACAATGACTATTGAATGAATCATTGGATGGTGTGACTGGCAAAAATGTTAATGAAATCTCCTGTGAAGAGCTTAGGTTCTGCAATTTCGCACCACTCAACGAAGCTGATATCACTTTGCTGTTGACAAGTATTCGAGTTCTTTCTCTTTGCAAAAGCATCTTTCCCTGTGCCGGTTCTGAACCAATAAAGAGTTTACTATTCTGGTAAAGAAAACTTGTCAGTCGAACTTTTGCAGATTTTGACAATAGTGCAGCAGCTCTGATAGTTCCAGCTGGAACAAAAACAGACACCGATCCTCTTGAATTCTCCCCTGATGTGGCATTTGATGTAATCCCAAGTTCACTAGCTCCACTAAAGGCATTAGTGCCAGCTGTAATCAGAGTTCCAGTACTTTGATTTGAATCAAGCAGCGCTGCACTGAAGACCAGATTTTCTTGATTTACAGTGACAAACGAATCATTGAATACCATTTTATCTGCCATTTGTTGCAATGAATTCAGGATGCTGGAAGAAAGGACAATTTGATTAATTTAGAGAACCAGAGTTTGAACTGTGGGGACAAAAGTTTTGAGCAACCTTGTTAACAGAGAACTTTTACTCTTCCAAGACAATGAAATGAAGGCTTTGCAAAGGTTCGAGAAAAGCCTAGAAATTACAAGTAACATTTGTCAGCTTTTTGCTTTGACTAAAATCCATTGTACCACAACCTTTCTCCACAAACTTCAATGCAGGTGACTCAAACAACTGGACCGAGAAAATCTGTTTCCCTTAACAGAGTACTTTAACGAAATAAGTGATCTAAATGTTGTTTTATAAATTCTCTATTTTTGTAGGTGTAACAAAAACACTTACTGCCTAGCTTCTGAACCAAAGAAATAAAATGCCCGAGGTAGATGTTTAGATATATCCTTCTTCTTTCGATATACGTTCATGTTTGCTCTTAAGAAAAATTTCTGGAATGCACAACAGACGCATTAGCTACTTCGGTTTCAAAGAGATTTTTGCGGCTTTGTTTGTTTTGAATTTCTGGTTGAGAGAATTTCCTTTGTCCGCAGCCACTAATCGCTTTGAATTCAGGAGTCAAAAAAAGTATCTCATGCTATTGTGTTACAAAATCTGCCCTTGTTTTTTATATTACAAAAGATCTTTGACCAAAATTAATGAAATTTTGCCCAATATTTTAAACACCATTTATGCTGTTCATACCTTTTTGAGATCAATACCGTAGTTTGAGATGTGACAAACACTTTCTGGTTCATGTTCATAACATTGCTTACAGCTGCAAGAACATTCTCTGCAACCTGAAACAGAATAGACTTGAGAAGTAACATGAGTTAGTCTTTACAACAAGAAAATACTTATAGATTGCGGTTTATTGACGCAGGTACAAATAGCAACCATAAAAGCTGTGTATAGGCTAATGTACTTTACGCAATTTTTTCTTTGATGAAAGGGTTGTAGCCAACCATCATTTCTCATTTGATTACTTGATGCAGAGAATACTTGGAGACTAACATAAACAAAGTATTAAAAAGTATTAAAATCAGACCCTATGTGCGCCATCTGGGACTACATTAACCATTTTCATCATATCGCTTCACTGGACAAATTTTTGCGGTTTTGGAGAGAGCTAGTAGCGATTTTGATACCGGGTGCGCCAAAATAAACCTTGCACGTTTCGCAAGCCACAATAAATCGTACACTGGACCGATTTTGAAGATTTAGGACTCATTCGTTAGCAGAAAGCCTGAATTAGATACTGAAATTTTTTGCAATTGTTTTCATTTTCAGTTTTTAGAGCTAGAAGCGAGTTTCATAAGATTTTTGTTTACGAAAACATCGAAGACGATAAAAAAACATCGATCAAAATTTTCTAAAGAATCGACATGAAAGAGAGAACTTTTTCGTGGTGATTTGCCATCTAAAAATCGACCAATTGTAATCTGCTGTACGAGGGTTCATACTCAACCCCCAAGTCCCCATGAAAATGTTTTCTCTTTGTTTATTCATGCTGGATCTTTTAAAATTTGATCGACGTTTTTTTATCGTTCTCAATATTTTCGAAAACGAACATTTAAGAAACTCGCTTCTAGCTCTAAGAACTGAAAACGGAAAAATTTGCAAAAGTCCTACAATCTAATTCAGGCTCTCTGCTAAATATTTAAGTCATAAATCTTCAAAATCGGTCCAGTGTTCAAAATATTGTGGCCTGCCAAACGTGCATAGTTTAATTTGGCGCACCCGGTATGCTCATTCACGAAAGTATATTTATTATGTGTGATTAATTCTTAATTATTAATTCTCGGCAGTCGTCTCTTCACTTAGCATTTTCTTCAGGTATTACACTTGGGCGTAAACTTTATTCAACTTCTTCATTCTTTCACGTAGAAGCTGTAAACATGCATTTTGTTTTTAATTGTCTTAAAGAGAATATGAATTTAAAGTCCGTCTCAAAGCAGATGTCACTTGTGATTCACGTTAACGCAAAAATTCTTTGCAAATTACTATCATTTTATTATCATTATCATATTATTTAAAGTGGCACATACAAAAGTAGCTCTAAAATAATAGCTAATTCAAGCCTACTACAAAGTAAAATAGGTTAAAAATAGAAAATAAAAAACTTATCTATGATACAGAATAATTAGATATAAATACATATATACAAATTTTTTACAATGGTTTACAATATTTGCAGAATTTACAATGCTTCCAATTTTTCTTTTCATGGTATTTATCCGCTCAAGAACCCAACCTGAGCCACGACAGGTCTATACAGTCTACAGTTGCATTCCTCTCCTTTCCAGGTTTTTATTCTCCTTCTAAAGCTGATGAGGGTATCAGATTGTTTCATGTCATCGGGAAGTGCATGCCATAATCTACTCCCCAGAAACGATGTCGTTTCTAAGCCATAGCACGTAGTACGCGCTTGTGGTAGTAGTAGATTATGGCAGCTTCTTAACCCATAATGACTGTGTTTGTCGACAAAGATCTCTTTCATGAAACTAGGATTAAGCCCCCATTTTGTCTTATAAATTTCAGCCATCAACAACTGTAAATTCCTGATGTGGATTGGGACCGCATCGCAAACACTTCTATTGTTGTTCTTTACAGGCATTTGCAGGTGACATCTAATTTAAGACCGACTATGGACTTAGACTTGGGCAAGTCCACACAGACCATAGCTTCAACGATATTACCCATCTTAGGGAAGTAGATTTCTACATCTAAGTCAACCTATCTGCTTCATACGAACAGGATAATCTATCAAATTGGTCCTAGCAAACATCATTTTAGAACAACTTATCCACTGATTTTAGGTATCAGCTGATAAAGCAATTTTGTTAGCAAATTAAAGGAATGATATACAGGATGTTAAAAAAAAACACAACAGGTTTGAAAAATTGCAATGTGTGCTGCTGCAAACTGGTGATCAAGCGATTATCTTTTGTCTAAATCTGCAATGATTAGATTACATTTTGGTATATTTTCCATTATTTTTGGTAACATGGTTATGGAGCAAAAAGTTAGCAAACTTCAAATTTGCTGTTTGGGCAAAACCAGAGCTGCTACCATTAGAACAAACAATAATAAACGACTAAGAGCAATGCAATACCTGCAACTTCACAGCATTACTGACTGTCTGACTAACTTAATATTTCGCTAAAGTTATTGGATATGACGCCCTTGCATGAACAGAGCAATGCGTACAATTCGATAAGCCCACAATAATCCTTGACAAACTGTCGAGGCAAGATAGGACAAAGGGAGTTTATTCTTACCCCAC
>REGL01000550.1:160437-189244 GCA_004194395.1 Aurelia aurita complex sp. Pacific | reverse complement strand
GCTAATGTCTGCAAGACCTGTACGTATATAAGAACCTTTTTAAGAACCTTACAGGCTGAGTAAGGCCCTCTACATAGCGAACCGTACACTACATAGCGAAACATCAAGTGATCCACGCACCGTAAGATATAAGTTGAAACAAAGAAATGAAAACTAGCTCTTTGAGATGTAACGCTAATGTTATTTATTTTACGCGACTAGTTTCGTCTGTTGACGCAGACTCTGCAGGCACGAGCCGGGACCAACGTTGGAAAAATTATCGAAAATCGAAAAGAGCGTCTGGTGGAGAACGGCCTATAGGTATGGGCAGACGGATAGAGCCCTATAATCATCTAAGATCAAACTTCAAATCGATTAGGACTTTCCTCAGGTTATTTTGCAACTCTACTGTCTCTTTATGCGACAGAGGCCCATCACAACGACTGTATATCATCCTGTAGCAAAAACTAAGCAGCTGTGTCTCTTCATGTCGAAGGATCCTCAGCAGCTTGACACTATGCACGGCATCATGGCAGCAGTTGCGTATAGCAGCAAGTAGAAGGTCGTGTGATATGATGTCACTCACCCAGAAGCACAGATCGTGGCGATAACACAGTGGGTAAGACACTGGAAGCAATGGGTACTCATTTCTTGGTAGTTTTTTCATCTGGAAAATAAACATCAGATAATGAGCAAATGCTATGAAATTTTGAACAAAGGAGATTTAGAGTAGGGGAGAGCGGGGTCAATTGAACACTTTTTGGGAAATCAGCCATATCGTCTAAATAATGATCAATTGCGCTCTTGAAGGTAAATGATATTGTAGTTGCATCTCTTGGAATAAAATAAACATTAGTTTCCATCACATAGAACCAATTTTTGTGACGCTGTGATAGTTTCAAAATCAGTGGTCAAGTATTACAATCGCCCCGATAACACGGGGCAATTGTAACACATGGTTGGAGAAATTGTTACATTTCTTTAAAATCATCACATATGATTATTGCGCGACTCTGCTTTTTCCTTACACAAAATGTAGCACCAGGTGGCAGATTATTCATGGCTTTAAAAAGAACCAATTAAAAATAAGACGTGGTTTCTATTTCTTTGTAAATTTGGGTTCATCAGTTGAAAACATTTTATCGATTGAAAAGAAAAGTTCTTTCCTTTCAAATTTCAATTCTGAACTTTTTAAGACTGCATAGATGCACATTTTTCGACGAGATTAGAAAATGAATCAAAACCAAAGCATCGGACAGCTTACAGCGGGGCAATTGTAACAGCGTTTGCCCCTAACCTGGTCAGCTATCGTTATTTTTCATTTTCACATCTCATGAGTTGTGGAGCTTTAAAAGTTTAACGTAGTTTTGATCAGTGGCGTCGTGGGAGCAGAATTTTTGAGGGGGGGGGGGCGAAGGTTAGAATTTTCCGACAAAGAGACATTTTTCCGACAAAAATTAAGCAGGAATATAACGTATAAAAAGTGGCAAAATGTCTCAAAACTGTTGTCATATAACGGTTACATAATATAGCGAAGAATCTTTCAAAAGCACAGAGCTGCCCGTGGAGACGCAATTCTTGTAGGAGGTGAGGAGACTGGAGCTAGTTGCGAACGGAGGGAGGAATAACGGGAGGGGGGTCCAGGAGCTGGGAAAATTGTTTGTGACCACGCCCTTTAGATCATTGGAAAACGCCCCTATTTTGAAGAATTTGGCATTTGGTTTTCGTGGGAATTTTGAAAATAGGACCTCAAAATCACAGCATAGGCTCCAAATCTTTAAAAAGGCCGGTGTAAAATTGAGTGACCTATTTCTTTCAACTGAATGACTTCAAAGAGACTTTTGCTATTTCTCTATAATTCTACCGTTGGACTTTTCTGAAATCTTTAATAGTTTCAGAATCAGAGTGTTTTTCTTCCTTTTCAATTTTTTTTTTTTTTTTTTTTTTTTTCCAAATCTTTAAAAAGGCTGGTGTAAAATTGAGTGAACTATTTCTTTGAACTGAATGACTTCAAAGAAACTTTAGCTACTTCTCTATAATTCTACCGTTGGAATTTTCTGAAATCTTCAATATTTTCAGCAGTAGAGTGTTTTTCTCCTTTTTCAAGAATTCAAGAAAAATTTTCAAAAAAACTTAAAACCATCGTAATTTCTAAATTGTTTGACGTAACACAAAATAATTTCGAAGAAAACCATAGTTTATGAATGCCTACAATATGGTATCCAGCAAAAGTCTGTCACTCATCTGTTTTATGATTTAGAAATTTGATGACGTCACATCCTTAGATGAGTTGAAATGTACGATAAGCTGTAATTTGCAAAAATATTCAAAATTTCTGGAAAGTCCAACGGTAGAATTATAGATAAGTATCTAAAGTTTCTTTCAAGCCATTCAATCAGAAGAAATAGGTCATTGAATTTTACACCCAACTTTTTACGCTGAGTTAAAGATTTGGAACCTATGCTCAAAATCACTTAGAAATAGATGGTTTTCAAAATTTAGATAAAAACGAGGTAGCTTGATAACTACTGGGTGCGCCAAAATAAACTATGCACGTTTGACAGGCCACAATATATCGTATACTGGGCCGATTTTTAAGATTCATGACTTAATCTTTAGCAAAAAGCCTGAATTAGATTCTATGATTTTTTGCAAATTTTTCTGTTTCAGTTTTAGCGGGTTTCTTAAAATGTTCATTCTCGAAAACACTGCAAACGATCAAAAAACGTCGATCAAATTTTCTAAATAATCGACACGAATCGTGGTGATTTGGGATCCAGAAATCGATTAATTAATCGATACAAATAATCAATACAATTAATCGATTTCTAAATCCCAAATCACCACGAAAAAGTGTTCTCTTTGTCCACTTATGTCGATTCTTTAGAAAACTTGATCGACATTTTTTTATCATTTTCAGTGTTTTCGAGAACGTAAATTTTAGGAAACTCGCGTTTAGCTCTAAAAATTGAACAGAAAAAACAGAAAAATTTGCAAAAAATCCTAGAATCTAATTCAGGCTTTCTGCTAAAGATTAAGCCATAAATCTTCAAAATCGGTCCAGTGTACGATTATTGTCGCCTGCCAAACGTGCATAGTTTATTTTGGCGCACCCGATCTAAGTATAAATCTTCATATCTATAAGCATGCGTTTACAGAAACTAAAAGCCATTCCCATCTTAGTAATCATTTCCATCGTCCATCGTCCTCAACAATAATCACTTGTGGAAATCTCTAACGAGGAGCCCATTGAAAGCTTAATGCACGAACTATAAAAGCATGACATTTTTACGTATGGAACATGCAAAATAAATTATAAATTTATCGTTTTTTAGTCACCAAAATGTATGTAAAACGACCAAATTTTCGGGGGAAAAGTCCAAAAATTTTTTGACCGAAAATATTTGGTCTGAAATGTATTTGTCCGAAGCTTTTTGCGCCTAATGTGTCTATCTTTCCAATAGAAAACGAACTGTTCCCTAGGATAGGAAACCCACTCTTTCGGTTGAAAAAGTAGTTTTTTGCAGAAAAACGAACGAAGGACCTGTTTTTTTTGCCGAACACCTACTTTCTTTCAGTAAAATCTAAATTTTTCGATCGAAAAAGTGATGTTTTATGTGTACATTTCGATTGCCACAAAGAAACCATGGAAGGAAAATGGAATGATTCAATTTTCAATTTTTCCGACAAGAATGGAAAACTGTACCCTGGGTACCAGACTCTCTAATATAAAAACAGAGATCTTTTTCCTTAGTAGGGTCTGGTTATCAGGCTATGTGTTCCCCTGTCAATCAGAACAATTATGATTGCATCGTTGAAGATTTATCTTGATTGTTGTGATTGCCAAAGGAACGCAAGGAATGCAGGCCCGTAGGAAGCGGGGAGGCAGGGGGGGGGGCTTGAGCCCCCCAATAATTTTGAAAACAATTGTGCTAAGTCACACGAATTAATTAGATGTATTGTTCTCTATTGTTTTTAGAACAATTGCCCCTCTCCCAATCCAAAGCTTCTTCTTACGGCCCTGAATGTCATTCACACTTGTTTTGAAAATTCATTTCGCCCCGAAACGAAAAATTTTTCTGCTCACATGAAAATTTCAGGTCGACCTGAAAACTCAAACCAACCTGAGAAACAGAAATGAATCTCAGGTCGATCTGAGTTTCATTTCGACGGCGTCATGTGAGCACTCCAAAGGCTTAGACCGCAGACCGAAATGAGTTTCAAACCGAATTGAAACTCAGACCAGTTTGAGTTTGCTCATGTGAGGGTAGTCTGACCTAGAACAGCATCTGATACAGATCACAGAGCAAGGATGAAGCTGTCATAGGCTCTAGAAAGAAATGTAACGAACAGAGGTAAAACGTAATTTAATAAATTATTAATCGACTTACCAGACAATCTGTCAAGCTTCGTAGATATGCTTCATCTTTTGACCAGAACAATCTGACATCATCGATACCCAACAAAGCCAACGACAAAAGATCAATGCGGATTACAGCGATAAAAGAGCCTGTTGTGCTACAAGCTTCCGTCTTTGGTTCACTGCTGCTGAATTTGTCGAGAATTGTACAACACTCTGCAATCAGAACACCATTGACTGAAATGCCGTAAACATCTGAAGAGTCATTAAAAAAATTCTTGTAAGTTAATTGTCTTCCCTTAAGATCAAAATACACCAGCTCTCGTTCACTCAAATCATAATCATCAAAACAAATTTGCTCGTATTGTACAGTATCGCTCCCTCTAGTTGTGGCGTTAAAATCCATTTTCTCCTCTCGAGTTACTGTGACTTCTGGCTTTAATTGCAGCCATGACTTCATTTTGATATCAGCGAGAAAGTTTGGTGTTGTTGATGCATCATAGGCTGTTGAATTGTTTACAGAATGCTCGACTAAGGCAGAACTCCCCCAGTCTCTTTTCTCGGTGGTGTTCATTTGATAAGTTTCTATAGAGCATTTACCACAATGGTCCAGCATTAGCTGTTTGATTTCGCTGACGAAGTCATGCATGGATCTAAACTGTTTACCAGGGGCAGTTAACACAACTTCTTTGTAAACAGGATACGAATATGGCGAGACTTCTACCGTTGAATCTATGAAAGTTTCACTCATAAAAAGGCGTGACTGATCACTGTCATTCGGAAAAGTAAAATCTAGCAGAGAGTACCATTGCCCACTGCATCCAAGAACTTCCTCGTCTGTGACTCTGCTCTGAACTTTAAACACGGCATCAAGACAATTAAACAGAGTATTGCAAGCTGCTACAAAAGGATGGGAATGGATTCTGAATGGATTGTATTGATCAAGTTCTGATTTGTAGAAATTATCTGCTTCTGTAATCAATAATTCCTTGCTGCCAAATTTTCTTGAAAGTAAAAATGAGAAAAATCAATAAGTAAAATAAGCAAATAATATTTTGTTACATTTCAGTCCAACAAACATGAAGCCACAGGCATCACAATGAGTCATACCTCCCAAAAGAGTTAAATTCAGTTCAATCTTATTTGTAAAATGCAAGTTGTTACAAAAGGAAGATAATTATTCAAAAAATTAGTTGCAGTCTTCTACCGGGTGTCTCAGAAAAAAGTACCCCCTTTTGACTGAAAATAGGAGCAAAATGATAAAGAAATCACTATTCTCCGAGTTCACAGCTAAATTTATCAATCTTCGACTTAGATGCACATACCTTGCAATTAACAATCTTACACCAAACACCGGAGATACAAGGTTGCAAAGTCAAAATTTACAGTTCACCCAAAACCAGAGGTTTTGAAAAAGGGCCTCGCCATGATTTGTATCATGGACATTTCCAAAGCACCTGCAAACATTAATTTTCAATTTGTGCTTTTGAAAAGAATAAAAGGCGTATGGGCATGGCCCTGATTAAACAAATATAGAAAAAATGTGGTAAGAATGATAAAGTCGTGCCACATCTCCAAAATAAGCGTGCAAGTGCTCCTTTTCCTCGTCGTTGATACAAAACGCTTGGGACGGAATGAAATGCAAGGATCGATTCCTCGAAGGAAAGTCATTTCAAGAACAATTGAAGCAATTAAAGGTATAACTCTTTTCTCATTTATACTAAAGTTCAAAGTTAAAAACTATTTTGGAAGAGGTACTATGTGATGCCAAATCATGGTTAGGCCTTTTCTCAAAAGCTCTGGTTTCAGGTGCACCACAAATTTTGCTGTTGTGAACTCATATCTCCGGTGTTTGGATTGGTGGACGATTTTAAAATGCAAGGTGATATTTTAGATATTTTAGCGGCTTGTGTAAAACGCAAGTCGCGCAGGTTAAGAAAACGCAGGTTAAATCGTGCGGGTCAAAACTAGAGGCCATGGGCATACTGGCTTTAGGCCCTCTGCCGTTTGCGCAAGAAATGCGCGGAAAGCGTTCGATCGTTCGTTGGATTCGTAGGCTAAAGAGTAACTTCGGAAACGAGGTTACTGGATGCTCTGCAGACCATATAGCGTCCCGACTGTAAAATGCATCCGAAACGCTGGTCCGCAGTTTGTTCGGCTGAATGACTCGTATGCCTCCGGCATGATAGTTTAGGTTAAATTAGTAGACTCAAAAATTAACACCACGTCTCAGAATGAATTTACACAGGTAATACGTTTCCTGTAACAACATACTTTACATGGGTGATATCATCCTTGCGGCGCTGGGTTGGCGACTAGTAATTTTTTCATATTGCTATTCACTTTTTATCATTTAAATATAAACATAAATCCAAACTTGTAACCCAAACATCTGGAGAGCAGATTTCTTAAAAACTCAGGAAGCTTTTTAAGCAGTTTTTTGTTCTGGTTGCGTTTTATGAAGGTAGGTAAACCTTGAAGGGTTTCCTTTCGTCTTCTCGGTTTGTTCGCCGTCTCACTGGTCTGTGATAACGAAGGCTTTGGAGGATTTTGGTCATGGGCCACAAGCAAAAATTGATGGAAACATTTGATTCCTATGTCACAGAAAGATTAAAAAGAACATCATAAAGTTATAATGAATGATAATTCTAGAAATTAGCAGACAATGTACTTCTGGGCACCAACATTCATCATGAAACTACTGTACAACATAACTTACAGTAGGCTCCAATGTACTTTTGGATGAAAGCAGGAATTTGTTAACACTATTATGGTTGGGGGGCAAATTTGCCCCCCCCCCCTAGTAGGCTTTTTGTTATAACTTTGTCCTCTGTCAGGATAACAATTAGGGCCCGGAAACTTTCTGACTTTTTGCTAATACTTATTGTGCAATGACTCAAGAAGTTTCATAAAAATATTTTGACAAATAAGGGGGAGGGTGACAATTTTCCGCAACTGACTCTGTCAAAATCACCAATACTCAAATATTAATTTTCGCGAAAAAAGTAGCAAAATTGCAAAATTTTGCAAAGACATTTTACAGGGTAGTGCTATTTGATGTATTCTATCATAATTTTTCATGTTTGGATGGAAATTGAGTTCCAAATTAACGTTTATCGCATTTTTCCTGATTTTGACCGATTTTGCCACTTTTCTTGACCACACAAAGAAAAATGCTGATGCAAGCAATGATGGCGGCTAATTTTAGGTTAATTTTTATATTTTGATAAAGTACATGCTTAGGGCTATTAGTACACCAAATTTGGTTGCTCTACAGTATCTATTTCCAGTCAAGAGTTAGGTAGGGGGTCTTTTTTGCTCCCCCTCCCAACCAAAATAGGATGTGTCAGATAGATCAACCACTGTATGGTTAAAACATAGAGTTGGAAAGTGGGAATTTAAAGTAGCTAAAAATGTAACATGAATTTGGGAATGAGGGGACCTTTCACAATTTTATCAAAAACAATATTTTTGAATGATGGCTAATGCAATGGCTTCAATCTGAGACTCATAATGAAAATACAGGTTCAATACCTACATATCAACTAGACCAACTAATAAAACCAAATGCGCTGCATTTAGGGCACATCCAATCAGATAGCTACTCCCTAATATGGTCACACCACATACCTGTTTGACAGGCTCATTAGATCAAAATTCAGCTTCTTGAAAGAAGCGACATTCAACGCAGCATTTGAATTTGAATTTTAAGATAGAAGACGTTTGATGTTTCTTCAGATTTTTCTTGGTCTGTGTTTGGAATCTGTTTGGTTGTGCGAATGAAAATAAAAAGACCAGATTAAAAACACTGAAAAAATTCCAGAAATCACATTCAGTCTTCAATACACGTTTTTTTTATAAGAAACTTGGATCAGCACTTAGTACTAAAAGTTTCTCAATTTTGCATGAAAATTTTGGTGTTTTAGTAGTAAAAGTTTCTTAATTAGTTTCTTATTTTTTTGGGCCTAAAATTGCGGTATTGTTCGAAGTTGAGCCTTCTTCTCGAGAAAGGGCTTCCATTTTGCATTGACATTGTATCAAGAAGAAGCCATGCACATCAAAGCAAAAATTTACCAATTTTCCAGTTAAAAGTCAAGAAAACACGACTGCACCTTTGTTAGAAAGACATAGAATAAGAGAGACATACAGAAATAAAGTTTTCGAGTTTCTTAACTGTTCTTGAGCGTAGTACTAGAGTTTCTTAAATTTTTGGTCATCGTAGTACTAGTTTCTTATAAACCAGTTTCTTATAAAAAAAACGTGTACATACAGCAAGACTTACGTTTCATCATTTGGTGGGGTGATCTTGCTTCTCTTCTTTTTTAAAAATATGTGGGTAAGAGAACCATCTCTGACGAAACCCTGCTGCAGCTTGCCTCTGTATCCAGCAGGCTCATATGTAGGGATCTTTTGGATTTTGAATGGTTTTATCTTCTTGAGGAATAAACCTGAAAGATTGAGAAAATATTGTTGGGTGCGTCAATGAAAACCATCCATTTTCGACATGCCATGGCAAATCACAGCTGATCTGATTTTGGAGATTTATGAGATAATCTAATCTAATAATACTTAGTGTAGAAATACACTAAATAAGAAAGACTCTTCTAAACACTCTAAACTCAACTGAGTTTGTGTTTATAGGCCACTTTTGGATATTTTTTCGCAAATTACAAAAAGTTGATGGTATTTTGTAATTTGCGAAAAATCAACAAACGGTCAAAAAGAAGGCTTTTTGTTATCTTTTAAATGCCTTGAAAGCTTACACTGAATAAGAAAGACTCTTCTAAACATCATAAACTCGACTGAATTTGTGTTTATAGGCCACTTTGGATATTTTTCGCAAATTACAAAAACTTGATGGTATTTCAGGCCCGTGCCTGTCGGAACGAAAATCATATTGGGGGGGCTGAAACTCCATGCCAGCGGAGGGAAGATAAATGGGGGTGCGGGGGCTTGCCCCCGGGAAAATTGTTCAGGGCCACGCCCTTTAGATCGTTGGAAAACGCCCCATTTTTGGAGAATCGGCAATTTAAAAAAGCAAAGGATGAAGTCTGATGGGGGTCTTTCCGAGAAAATACTGAAAAATGGGACTTCAATTTCACGAGGATATAGATTATATTTGAATTCCATAATATCAAGCCAGTCTGCAGAGTATGGCATGTGCACACCGGAGATATTTTTGTCCAAAACCTGTTGCACACCGGGTATATTTGGGTGTGGCAAATAAAATGGGCGTGGCAGGGTGTGGTCCCATAGAAAACAATAGCGAATAAAAACAAGTAAAGTGTTTTGTATGAACAAGTTTGAGATAATCACTGAAGAAAATTTCATTAGGTGCTCAATTTATAGCCACTACAACGTATTCTGTTCTGAGCAGCATTACATCATAGTCAGTGGTGTAGAGCTAGATTAATAACTAGGGGAGCTCATATAGAGAGGTGCTGAACAGGGGTGAAGTCCCCACGAAGAATGCTGGGATACGGAGGTATGACCCACTAAAAACCTTTGAGATCGGCTGGGACCCTCCTAGAAATATGTTTTTACATCATTAACCTTCTTTGGATTTAAGCACTTATTCGACTGAAATTATGTTCTCCTCAGCCAGCGGCGTGGCCAGGGTAAATTAAGTGGGGGTCATTTAAATCAGGGGGTCTGGGGGCAAAGCCCCCAGGAAAAATTGTGGGGTCACACCCTTTACTTTGGCTTAGAATGCATCTCCCAATATCATGCTTGCAATTAGCGATAAGGAAGCTTCTTGTACAAAAATACAAGGCTAAACTTGGCCTTGTACATGCCAAGTTTTATCCTTGTAGAGGGGATTATGACCTTGTTATGACCTTGTACTAACCTTGGAAGAAAATTACAAAGGCTATCAGCAAGATTCCAAGCTGCAACCAGTCTAACACAAGGTTTCCACAAGGCTTCTACAAGGCTAATTAGCATTTTTCAAGCCATTTACAAGGTTACAGCAAGGCTATTCCAGGCTATAACAAGGTTACAAGGCCATAACTATGCAAGGCTTGTACATGGCTATTACATGGCCTTGTATTTTCGTACAGGTTTGATAGTTTTGTAACAGTTTTCCTATAAATGGGAGCACGAGGAAATTTTTTGAAGAAAAATCCTTTATTCTGGCTTAGAATGCATCCCCTGATTCCATATTTGCCAGTGCAAAATGGAAGATTTGACATTTCTCGGAAAATTGTTACCCAACCACCTATACCCAGCTCTTCGGTTTTAGAGGAATCTCGAGGACCAGCATTTGACAAAAGTGGGGCAATTAACTAGGGGGGCTAAATCCCCCCAAAATTATGGAAAAAATAATTAGGGGGGCTGAGTCCCCCTGAGCCCCCCGCTCTACACCACTGATCATAGCTCTGCACTAAAATACCCTGAGAGGCTGACTATTAAACCTTCCAAGCATGACCATAAAAGGTCCCAGCCTTGCCTAAAAATGTACAAATGAGTTGGTTCAGCCTTATTTGTTCTTTTGAAATCAAAACAATTGTTTATCTTGAGAAATTAAGTCTTTAAGTGCTTTATTGTCATCACTGGTTTTCCTAAATTAAAGACATAATGACTCCTGAGATAAAATTAATGATTACCTACTGATCCAAAAATAGGCTGCAAATATAATTTTTATTTCCAAACAATTTACAGACATGCACAATCTTTATTGAGTCTCCCCCACTGATAATGGGCGGCTATTGGAATGACCAGACAAACGGAAGAAACAGCAACAGAAAAGGGGCCTAACCACACCAGGGAAAATAGTCGGTGCACACCAGCACACCAGAAATTCTTGGTGGTGCACACCGGCAATTTTGCTCTTGCACACCGGAGATCCCGTCGAAAAGTGCCATACTCTGCAGACTGGATATCAAGGATGATAGCTTGATAAATTCTAATAACTTCCTCAAATATAAATGAGTTTGAATCTTCATTTCAACGAGATGGGCTTTCACAGCCTTTTTTACTTACAAAAGTGAACAAATTGCAGCAAATTATTGGGGGGGCTGAAGCCCCCCCCCAGCCCCCCGGTTCTGACGGGCCTGTATTTTGTAATTTGCGAAAACATTTACAACTGCCCATTCTGCGGTTTTGTAACAACATGTTGAGGTTTATAGCCGTGGATTTGGCTTCAAAGGTGATCATCATTGGCAAATGCGGACTTTGAAGCAATTGATTATGTTTTGGATCTCGATTGGAATCAGAACGGATTTAGGCCATGGAGCATGCATGGACGACAGCAGCAAAGCAAGACAAGACCAGGTGGTTGTGTAACCTTGTCCCCATCGTCCTTGGTGTATTTTGTTTTGATCATTGACGAGAAAGAAACGCTAATTTTTTTATTTAACAGGAACTTAAACATTTTCGCATTTTACAATTTCAAGCACCTGTTTTGTATTTTGCGAATTTTCACATTTTTCACATGATGCAAAAATTTTCGCAAATTACAATAAGCCTGAGCTATGAACTATCTTCAAACAATGTAAGACCTGCAGATGCTGCTTGTGTCACAACTTGCCAAGTATTCCCATATCCTTTTCTTTGAGTATCAATGGGAGTTCCACCTTGTCCTTTGCATAAGGCAACATAAACTTTTCCCTCTTCTGTTACAAAGTCAACAATGCATTGAAAGAACCTTTCCAGTAGGCTTCTACAAGCTTTGATATTTGATTTGCCACCAACATGGGGGAAATTAAATATAACTTTGGCGAATTTTGTTCTCAAATCAAATTGTTTGCCAAGATGCGTAGCATCAACATCATGCAAAACTGTGACATCCTTCATCTCTTTCAGAGCTTGAACATTTTTCCAAGCTAACTGATCTTCTTTTATCGTTTCTTCACTGTCGTATGAGGTTGCATATAATATTATGTTTGCAAAATCGGTAGAGCAACTTGAGTCACGTGGAGGATAGGGTGGGTCTGAATCTGAAGAATTTCCTCTAATATTTGACGCTGCGACATGTTTTCTCGCATATAAAAGCGAATATGAAAAGTTCCCATCTCCAAGAATTAGCACTTGGGTTTTTGGACCATTCTCAAAGCCTTTAACATCCATTGTGAGCAATATCCAGCACTGAATCATACCAAGTCCGCCGCCATCTTGTGAGTGTCCATCATGTCTTATCCTCGTTTTGGATATTGAAGAAGAGGCAAATTAAACAGGATTCCACAAAACAACAACATTGGCTCATTGGCCATTTTATCAAACTGAGCTGAAGCCTGAAGTTGGGGTGGCAACTTGCAGAAAGCAGATATGCCATTGAAAATGCGCTAATGCATAAAATAAATCGATTTTCAAGAATACTGCGATTGCTTCAAAGAACTTTCAACTCAAAAATGGCTTCAGATGTCGCCACTGCGGAGGAAGTCAAGTTGAAATTGTCTAGAGAAGATGTGAACGAAATCATCCCAAAGATGACGCATGAAAAACACAAAGGGCAAGCTGGGAGAATTGGAGTTATTGGTGGCAGTAAAGAGTGAGATTCACTAATGTATAGTCTTTCTTAGCGATGAGAATGTGATGAGATATGTATGTAACATTCCCCAAACCACCAACCAATTAACTTCTCTTATTTATAGGTACCCTATCTGCTCTTCTTGATGATGAAAGTACATACACATATGGTTCTTTCGAGTTTTTCCACAATAGAATAGAGTTGTGGCTCTTTGTCTCTTATGTAATGCAAGCTTTATTAAAATCAGAATTGCTTTAAAAATGTCAAAAATGGTATTAAAGAAGAAAATGGTTTACAATTTTGAATTGATAAAAAAGATTGTTAAAAACGACTTAAAGTCATCATTTTTCCTTGCTCCTCTGAAATAAATGATTCCTCATAAACTCAGCATTTCTTATTTCTGCTGGAAGCTGATTGAAGCATTTGCTAGCTTCATCTTTGAAAGTTCTGTTTATTATACCCTGGGTATCAGAGCCTCAAAACTAAGGAAAGGAAGATCAAGAAAAAGAAAAGAGAAATTCCTACCATTTCGGAATGCAGGCCTCATCAGCAAGTAGCAGCAGATAATGTGCAAATGAAAATGTTTCTACATGTTTGAGCCCTGTAGAATTCGCCAGTGCAAACAGATTTTTTATGCCATCAACGATTGTAACGATACAGCTAGATTCTGAGTGAAGAGTTCAGATATGTGTTCAACCAAAACACACGGAAGACAGCAGGCAGGCTAAAGAAATTGTACGCATGCGCCAATTAGAGAGGAATCTCTCAATATTGAATTTGATTATATTGGCCAGCTGATCTTCATATCTTTGATTACAAAAATCTTACAGTATACAGCCCCTCTCTTGCACTTCAAAGTTGAATTTTTGAAAGATATTTGAATAATCAAAGTAGAAAATATTTAACCAATTAATACAATTTTAATCCTTTTACAACCAGGTAAATGACCCTCCTTGCAAGATAATATTACCTGGAACTTTCTTTGCAATAACACATTTGTGAATCTTTTTGCCAACAATTCATTTCATTGAGATATCATGAAGCATGAATCTTTTCCTTTCTTTCAAAGGTACACAGGAGCTCCATACTTTGCAGCATTCACAGCACTTAGAATGGTAAGTTTATAAGGATCCTCTCATTGGAATTGTTCAATTTCGTGCAAATCACCAATTTTCAAATGATACCCTGGTGCATTTATCAGGCTAATGGTATTCTATGAAATGAAACAACGATGAAATAAAGAATTTGGGAAATAACGAAAAATGGTCCACCCCCAGACCCCATCAACGTTGTGAATAAAAGACAAGTTTGGAAGGAATACATTTATTTAATACAAAGATTTGCCAACATGTTGAGGAAGTCAGGTGAAACAATTGTTACTTACTGTACATGTCCTTGAACAATAGGTTCTTGCATTGATGCCCTTGGCCAATAAAAGTGGCAGCCAGCCACACAAACATGGAGGGGACAAATGTTGTTGGGGTCTGGGGATGAAGCTCCCAGGAAAAATTTTCAGGACCATACCCAGTTTTATATCTGGGAAACACCCATTTTACCCTCAGGACACACCCTCATTTGCTTATCAAAACTCCAAAGAAACTGCCTACGTACTGTGGCTCCTCCTTACACACCTTTTCAATGGTTTTAGACAAATTCAAAGGCTGAGACCTCCGCAGAATATGCAGGGGGACTTGCCCCCCCCCCCCTATTCTCTCCAGTGGCTTCATCATTGGCAATAACAACAATGACCAACATTTTAAATCTATTATCTTGCAGGGAGCTGACTTGTCTCATGTATTCTGTACTGAGGCTGCTGGAATTCCGATAAAAACATATAGCCCAGATTTAATTGTACACCCAATGTTGTAAGTACATAGTTATTCAATTCATTCAATCTATATTTGGCTGATGTTAGACTTTCTCGCTCTATGCCATTGAAATCACTGTTTGTACTGGACCTTGTGATCAAGGCATCAAAGTGAATGTTTAGTATGTGTGCAAAGTGGATATTTGTATCAACAGAACTCACATAGTAAAGTTGTTATTAGCAATGATACAATTAGTACAGTCCTGGTGCCCTTGCCTCACCAAATGGTTGTCTAAGTCATTAAATAAACTACTTTACTATTTAATTTTACTACTCTTTGCATTCATGGCAAAAATGTTCATGGCACCAAATTCATTAACGAATTTAGATGATATTTTATCAAGGACTTTATGACGTGACTTGAAGAGGTTGTAAATAAACCTTTGATGATTTTGTCTATTGCTTGAAATACTGTACAGAAATGCTGCTTGGTAAAGACCCTGGCAGGAGTTCTTCAAAGTATACCGGGTGTCTCAGAAAAAAGTACCCCCTTTGACTGGAATAGGAACAAAACGATAAGATATCATCACTTTCCGAGCTCACAGCTAAATGTATCAATCTTCGACTTAGATGCACATACCTTGCATTTAAACATCGTACACCAAACACTGGAGATACACGTTTGCAAATTCAAAATTTACAGTGCACCCAAAACTAGAGGTTTTGAAAAAGGCCTAGCCATGATTTTTATCATGGACATTTTCCAAAGCACCTGTAAACTTTAATTTTCAGTCTTTTGCTTTTGAAAAGAATAAGAGGCACATGGGAATGGTCCTGATAAACGAATATAATAAAAATGTGATAAGAATGATAAAGTCGTGCCACATCTCTAAAATAGGCGTGCATGTGCTCCTTTTTGCTCGTTTTTGATACAAAAACACAAGTGGTGGAATGCAATGCAAGGACCGATTCTACAAAAAGACAAGTCAATTCAATAACAACTGAAGTAAGTTAAGGTATAATTAATTTCTAAAGTAAAATTTAAAGTTCAACGTTGAAAATTCTTTTGTAAAATGTCTGTGTGATGTCAGCCCTTTCTCATAACCTCTGGTTTCAGATGCACTTCAAATGTTGACCCTGTTAGCTCATATCTCCGGTGTTTGCTGGAGGATTTTAAAATGCAAGGTATGTGCATTTAAGTTGAAGATTGACAAATGTAGGCATGGCCTCAACAAATCCTGAAATTGTATCATTTTGTTCCCTCCTTCTGTCAAAAAGGGGTACTTTTTGACGCCCGGTAAAAATAGAAAAAAAAGCAAATTGTGTACGTTTTTTTCATTTGACAGGGATTCACCAGATGCAATTGCTCAAATGAAATATTGGTTACCAAGGCTACATGTGTTGGTAATTGGACCTGGTTTAGGAAGAGATCAACACATCCTTGATAATGTAAAGGTATTAGGCTATCAAATATCTCAGTCCTGTTGTTAAAGCTCTAATTTGTAGCAAATACAGGAGAAATTTGGTGCAGACACATTTTTTCCTTGAATGTTCCTCTTGATTTTATTGAAGCATTTATCATTCAAATTAGGCCAGATTTCCTTGAACTAAATAAGATAACTTTAACTTGAGTGAAATAAATTTAACTTGCTTTAAAGGTGATCTGTAGCGAACATGTTTATCAAATGCAAATGAATAGCACTATTGGGTGATAGAAGCTCCAGTTTGAAATTAGCTCATATCTCGTTTCATTTTCGAGTTATCCATTATTTTATAGGATTGGCTTATGACGTCATTTTGTTTTCGAGAAGCAAAACAGTAGGGTGTCGGTAGTGGTAATCGGACGGCGGTGGTAATCGGACACTTGCGAAAATATCCTGAAAAGCGACAGAAAAATGCGCTACAAATGAAATCCATCAAAGAGGGTATTTCTTCGTACTGAAAGCTAACATTATAGATGCTAAAAAACTTTAGGAAAGGCCTTGATAAATGTAAGACACGCTAAAGAAGTTGCTTTCGTTGTGCTTGGCAGTGTAAAATTTGTCGTTGCGAATATCACACCCCAGATTCAAAACTCTGAATCCGTTGCAGAAAGAAGCAAAAATCTTAAACAATCACTTAAATTGGATGTCTAGCATGTAAATAACGCATAGCATCATGCCAAAGACTTTTACTGAAGGGGGACAGCGGATGCCATTTCAAATGGTCTTAAAAGTTCATGGCGGTTGTTTTCGGACACCAAATAAATCAGTTGTTTGGGGATTTAAACTGTGATTAGGATTTTGGCATTTCATTTATAAATGTCTATACATATATCAATCGAAAATAGTAATGAGATCAGAGCAACATTTTTCAACGCATCTCCTGCCTCTCCTAGCTTTTAGATTGTTTTGTGTCTACCGAGAGCTCTCCAGAATGTCATTGCAGGAACCGACAGTCGAACATTTGTTTTCGCATTCAAGAACAGGACAAAAGAGAAGCAAAATGAAGCAAAAGATTTATCGACCAAATGCTTGCCAAGAATAAACAGATGGATGATTTTCTTGGCATATTCTGCATTGTGAACTCACTGTCTGAAAACCGCCGCCACTGTCCGAAAACCACCGCCAAGACTAGTCTTAAAAACATCGTTGTCAAAGAAAAGCAGGCAAAGTAGAAACCAAAAAACTTCGGGAAAATATGTCCAAATACCTGTCTATTCACCTGGTACTTTTGGTTTTTGCCGTTGATTGAAGTTTATTATGAAAATATTTAGTTTTCCCTAAGCGTCCGATTACCAACGCCGGCACCCTATACAGGGTTGACCATGCTCCTCCAACGAGAAATCTAATCAAACAACTTTTTCAACTAACATGCCTTTCTAAGCATCATATTAAGTCATCAAACAATATACCGGGTGTCTAAAAAAAAGTACCCCCTTTTGACTCAACAAGACAACAAAACGATAATATTTCGGGACTTTTTGAATTCATGGCTACATTTGTTGGTCTTCAACTTAAATGCACATACCTTGTATTTGGAAATCGACCACCAAACACCGGAGATATGAGTTCACAAGGTCAAAATTTGGAGTGCACCTGAAACCAGAGGTTTTAAGAAATGGCCTAGCCATAATTTGACAACAAACATGCATTTTGCAAACGAATTTTTGACTTTGACCTTTAGTTTTTATTTTTGAAAAGATTTATACCTTGAATTACTTCAATTGTTCTTGAAGTGACTTTTCTTTTGAGGAAACGGTCCTTGCATTGAATTCGATCCCAAGTGTTTTGTATTAAAGAAGAGGAAAAGGAGCACATGCACGCTTATTTTGGAGATGTGGCACGACTTTATCACTCTTACCACATTTTTGATTACAAAGTCCAACTTTGTAATCTAAGAAGGGGCTTCGATGTCAGGCTGTCAGAAAGAAAGAAAGAAAGTAAGTAACCCACTTCCGTCACGCTCGTTAAAGCGATTGATTAACGTTTTATCTCTGCTAATTGGCACTGAAATAAAGAAAGCGCACATAAAGCGCATACAAGACAGAAGTTTCCCGCGATCCTATAGCAACATTTGACGTCGGCTTATTTCATGTTAGACAGATTTGACACCATAAGATGGATAAATTACCATGATGTTTACCCTGGCACAACAACAAATTTACCCAGAATTGGCACGTTCTTGACTTCATTAGCAGCTTAATTATGTCAAAACAATCGTTTTCTAGAACGAACGAATCATTAGCCACTTATTGATAGTACTCATTATGCAAATAAGTCAACTTTAGAGGATGATGTAACTGGTGGCCTGCACAGAGGCTAGCATTCGCAGCATCACCGAAGATAGAAGGATCCCCCTCCTACACAGCTACAGAAAGGTGCAGAATCCCAGCAAACAATAGACCTTTTAGCTATTCTAAAAGGAGCCTGGATCGAACGTTATTTTTATACATTTTTATACGTGACGTTCGATCGAGTGGCGTTAGAGCTTCTATCACTATTGTGCACATTCGAAAATTCTACAAAGTGTAGCAAAAGTTTGTTCGATTCTGATTCTTTCCTGAATTGCTAAAAGGTCTATGGCGCCATTGACTGGGGGAAGGCACGAGATCACACTGAACCAAAACATCTTCATGCATATCATTCTGCACAGAGGTTATCTTTACTATATTTGTTTAATCAGCGCCATGTCCATGCATCTTTTATTCTTTTCAAAAGCAAAACATGGAAACTTAAAGTCTACAGGTACTTTGGAAAATGTCCACCATACAAATCATGACTAGGCCCTTTTTCAAAACCTCTGGTTTTGTGTGCACTGTAAATTTTGACTTTGCAAACCTGTATCTCCGGTGTTTGGTGGACGATTTCTAAATGCAAGGTACGTGCATCTAAGTTGAACATTGATAAATTTAGCTGTGAAATCGGGAAGCAATGATAACTTATTGCTTGGTTCCTATTACTAGTCAAAAGGGGGTACTTTTTTCTGAGACACCCGGTATATTACATTTTCTAGCTCAACTGAAATGTTTCTTACAACTAAAACCTTTCAGATTTAGATACAGCTATATTACCATATGTTATATCCTAGAAATTTGTGAACAAAATGACGTCATTAGCTGATACTAAATCAGTGGACTACTCGAAAATTAAATGAGATATCACATTGCAGTGCAGTGCAGTGCAGTGCAGTGCAGTGCTGTCCATTTGCGTCTCAATGAAAATTTCGCTTCAGATCACCTTTAAGACCTGTCAAATAAAGCAAAGAATTAATCAAATATCTCTTGATTCTTTCTTGAATCTGTAAATTTTGTATTATTTCTCTTTCTAGGAAATCATCAACCTCATAAAAGAACATAATAAGCCAATGGTACTAGATGGGGTTAGTAGAATATCCTTGCTTGGCACCTTCCTATAAAATTAAATATTGTATTTGTTGGGGAGACGAGATACGGTTTGTCCGAGGAAAGGAATTTGTTCTCCGTGCAGTAAGTTATTGCTCGTGCGCAGTAGCGTTCTGGGTTGGAACACTTTGAAGGGCGCATGAGCATTAACCTATTGCACGGGGGGACACATAAGTTTCCTCGGACAAACTGTATCTCATCTCCCCAACAAGCGTTGTAAATCCTCTTTTCCTTTGCTTTCATAGTACGGTATGACACATGAATCTATGATACAGCTTTTTATTACCATAAAGTAACATTTCCAAGCAATGAAAATATGCAAATATAGTTCTAAGCCTTATTTTCATTTAAAAACACTCGTTCTTGTCTTGTTCTGTAAATGCAGGCTTTCACCTTACTTCTGAGCACTCATCAGCAGCTCATCAGTAATTCCAAGTAATTCTAAACCTGCTCTCTCTTATTTCAGGATGCGTTGTTCCTGATCACTCAAGAACCAAACCTGATTGCAAATTATGATCAAGCTGTTCTCACACCAAATGTTATTGAACTTGAGAGACTCCATCAGGCTGTTGTAGGTATTCATCTTTCATTGTGAAGCCAAACATGCTTTTGCTTAAGGACAATTCCGGGGTTGGTATGATTGATGATAAAATACGAGATAATACTGCTATGAATGATGTATGATACTTTTTTCCACTATTTTTCGCCTTCTCCTTGTGAATTTACGTATTCAAATAAGCAATTTGAGCGAAGTGGCGTCATATCACGCAAACGAAAACGAGGTTGTGTGACTGTTTTTTCGCCTCTTTATCGTAGCAAACCTTTATAGTGTTCTCGTGCCATTTTCAATGCATGAGTACACGATAATGAGGCTAGCAGCAATTAAGCAGTGAAAAACAATCGCACAGTCTCGTTCTCGTTTGCATGATATGACGTCACTTCGCTCAAATTGCTTATTTGAATACGTAATTTCACAAGGAGAAGGCGACAAATAGTGGAAAAAAGTATCATACATCATTCATAACAGTATTATCTCGTATTTTATCATCAATCATACCAACCCCGGACTTGTCCTTTAATGTTTTTCACAGGCACATAAAACCCCCATGAAGGAAACTGTGGATTGAACCTCCAGGCTGATTTTGGCCAATTTAGTGCGTTCTATATAAGAACGTATAAATCTCCAGCAGCATTTATCTACAGTCGTGGCCAAAAATTTAAGACCACAGTTTTGTCAACAACTTTTCTTAGCGTAACGATATGGAACCCTACCACTCTGCCTATTTTACTCTCTTGGGGTTAATTTAGATCAGCTTTCCATGTAGATTCCAAATGGTTCTGTTATTATTTGAATTTTGGCACCATTTGGCTATGACGTCACAATGAAATCTATAGAATTTCTCGGAACTTACTGTGGTTCTGCCGACAAGGGGTGTGACCCAAAAATGGTGTTACTCAGCTGGATTTTACATCAATCTATGCACAATTCATTTCTATGATTTTTTTCCAAATATCGAAACTCCACGAAGAATATTGCTTGAGGGAATAAGGATGTAGAGTGCCTTCAGTCCACAGCTATGGCCATAAGTTTAAGACCAGCCTTTCCGAGAATTTGTATAGATTTCATTGCGACATCATAGCAAAATGGCGCCGAAATTCAAAAAATAACATCAAAATTTAGCATCAACATGGAAAGTTGATGTAAATAGGCAGAGTGGTAGGGTTCCATATCGTAACGCCAAGAAACATTGTTGATAAAAATGTGGTTTTAAATTTTTGGCCACGACTGTATATGTATGTACATGACCCATTTCATCCTGTTGCAAAGAATCAAAGATCCTTGCGTTCATTCGTTCATACATACATGCATGCATTCATTCGTTCATTCATTCGTTCATTCATTCGTTAATTCGTTCAGTCATACATGCATTCATTCATTCATTCATTCATTCGTCTATTCATTCGTTCATTCATTCATTCATTCTTTCATTCATTCATTCATTCGTTCGTTCATTCATTCGTTCATTCGGCGCTCCCTGGTTCGTTCATTCATTCGTTCATTCGTTCATTCATTCGTTCATTCATTCATTCATTCATTCTTTCGTTCATTCATTCATTCATTCATTCGTTCATTCATTCATTCATTCATTCATTCATTCTTTCATTCATTCTTTCATTCATTCGTTCATTCATTCGTTCATTCGGCGCTCCCTGATTCGTTCATTCATTCGTTCATTCGTTCATTCATTCGTTCATTCATTCATTCATTCATTCTTTCATTCGTTCATTCGTTCATTCATTCATTCATTCTTTTTAATTCATTCATTCATTCATACATTGTTATTATTTATACATGAATATTCCTTCGGCTAACATAAAAATTCTCATAAAGGCCTAATACTAAGTGTTCTATGAACGAAAATAATAACTCAAATAAGAAAAATGGGCTGTTCTCCAAGAAATTTCAGGGTTTTTATTTTGGCATTTTCAGCTCGTCAAGTGCGCTTTTAGTTATTTGTTAGGCGCCCGAGTGTTTGGAATTATCTAATATTAGCTGGGATATCGCTCCAAGTAGTAAAATCCTTTTTTGGCCTGTTCTGTTTTGAGCCTGTGGATATGGAGATCTTTGCAGCTCCTTGCTTCATGACTTGAGTATGCGGAAATCTTATATGCAATCACAGACGATCAAATCGAATGAGGTTTTCAACACTTAGCCAATAAGATGACCATTCATCCTTTATGCGGACATTTTCTGCAATTGAATAAGCCCTATTATGCAAACGTTGGAGATTATCTAATTTTATTTTAGAGAAACCGTATGCAGGTTTTTTACTTTTTTTCAAGATGAAATATCAACCTATTATTATTGTTATTTGTTTGTTTGTTTGTTTGTTTGTTCGTACACGTACCTTGTATCCTAACTAAGGTAGTTTTTGGGAACATATGGCTTATTCAAGGAATGTCCTGGCTCTTCCTCTCAATGTGACCACACCTCATGATTTCTCAGCAAGGAATTACAGAGAGCTGGTGACTCTTCTTACTCTACGTAATAATTGTTGACATTGACAAGGAGTAGACTTGTACCGACGTTTTTCAGATTATGCGCGCTACAGTAAAAACCCGCACATAAGAACCTAATATTTTGAACTCAGCCTGGTTAGGTTCTTATGCAATAAGGCACATCTAGCAATCAGGGTGTAGGTTCTTAACAAAGGGAAATATGTGAATCTAAATCTTAGCCAAACTTATTTGCACTCTTGACCCTATCCATTTCAACCCAATCTTACCCAGTTTACCCCTGCATGCCCTGCCTATCACAGTTCTGTAAGTAATGTTTTGGAGTTCACGAAAGAGGTTGATTGGCAAAAATGTTGCATTCATTTCCCAATGAATGAATAAAACCCTTTATTAAGAACCTAGTTTAGATATCAGCCTGACATGGTTCTTATTAATTGGGTACAAAATATATTATTTCAGGCTGTAGGTCCTTAATAGATGAGGGTTCTTATGTGCGGGTTTTTACTGTATTGTCTTACAGGAATATATGCGAATTGGTGGTTACTTTGAGATATTATGATGAAAAGTTGAGGAGGAATTAACACGACCCGAAAGATGCATTTGGTAAAAAAATTATCCCAGTGTAAAACATGCGTACCTAGTAATTTTGAAAATTTAGAAAATGTTCAATGATCTGCTTACCGTTTGAAGTATTTGACTCTAATTTGGTACCTTCGACTAGCAGTTTTCATAACGCGAGAGCTTTTTTGTTGATTATTCAATATCTTTAACGAGGCTACTTTGTTGTCATATTAAAAGAAAGTATTTTCAATCACCCTCCAATATTCAGCTTGGCAAATCTGTGGACACATCTGCGAGAGAAACAGGAATAGTTCAACTGAGCAAAGAGCTGGGAGGTATAACAATTGTTGGGAAAGGTGAAATAGATGCAATTTCTGTGTCTGGAGAAAGAAGTAAGTGATCAGATCAGTTGGTAGCTATCTATCTGGTTTTTTGTTTGTTGGGGATTACTGTTGGTAGCTATCTACCTGGTTTTTGTTTGTTGGGCTCTTGTGTTTGGTGATACTAACTTTGAAAATAACTATCACAGCAAAACAATGATAAACTCCGAGGGAACTTGACTTTCATTTGCACGGGGGTGTACACTCCTAGGAATAAGTTTTTCACCCGGCTCTGGAAATTTTCCCTTTGAACTTTCTCACCAAATTTTCCGGTGAAAAGTATACTCCAAAATGTGAGAAATACCTAGAAAATAGTGAAATAACACTTTTTTACAACCTGCTTTAGAAAAATTGCCCTCTATCGATACCCAGGTTAGAAAAAGAGGCGAGAATGATACCCGGAAAGGAATGCGCATCCCTTCAGTAATAGTTACTAGCAGTACCCCCTTGTGTGAACTACTGTGTGGCCCGAGAAAAGTGAACGGGGAAAATCTTTTACACAAAACAGAGTACTTTAAGGGAAGAAATGTTCATGGGAAGAAAATTTCTCAGGAGTAAACTTTTGCGAATCGGGTTTCTTTGAATTTTGTAATGTCTCAAATGTATCTCAACTCTTCAATAACTTTTGCGAATCTTCCATTATGGTGTGCATTTGCCGCCAAAATTAATGTTATCAATTTTGTCTTGACAGCCTGCTTTTATGATATCATCAATCCTTTTATGCTGGAAATTATCTTCAATCTACTTCGATTTTTCATATGCTTTGATTTCCATGTGTGTCGATTTTTCGTATGCCTAAATTTTGATTGGTCGATTTTTTGAGTACTTCGATTTTTCGCATGCTTCGATTTTTCGTATGCTTCAATTTTTTAAGTAGTGCTTCGATTTTTCGTATGCTTCGATTTCTGAGTAGTGCTTCGATTTTTCGTGTGAACCAGGCTGTCAAGACAAAACTGATAACATTAATTTTGGCTGCAAATGCACACCATATTCCATACCTATTCTTGTTGGTAGTACAGTTTGAAATGTTTGTTGTTGCACAAGAGGATGACCAATATTTGTTCATATAAATATTTCTTTCTGTGTTTTGAGAAGTGAGAACTGAGAATTATATGAAGGGCCCTAATGAAAAAACAAAACTTTTGCTGCCAACATCGCAGTGGTTTCCTATTTTATGTAGAAAGATTGATTACAAAATAAAGCAACTGCTGTCGAATGGTAACTGGATGAGCTTCTTTCAATAGTTGATGCTCCTGCCTTCTTCGCCTACTCGAAGTCCGTCATGAAAAATTAATCTATATTTGCGCTTAATTTTGAAGTCTTGAAAGTTAAAGAAAAAGGAAGCCCAAGAAGATGTGGTGGACAAGGAGACATTCTAGCTGGTGCAATTGGAACATTTGTTGGTTGGACTTATCAAAATCCGAGGTTAGTTCTGCTCAAATAGGATTCTTAATTCAGGGCCGGGTTGTTCAATGCACGCTTAGCGTTAATCTTGGATCAAAGGCATAATTTTGTAGTCATTTGCATACCCCTAATCCAGTATTAGCTTGATACCAATTTTGAACAACCGGGTCCAGGGGTCTAAAATAGCAGAAAGTAACATGAAAAGGGTCTTGCTACTACAAATTCTTAACATCATGCTAGCTAGTTATGAATGAAGATGTACAGAAATTTATGAAAATGTTTGTTCAAGAGTTTTACCTGAATGTTTTTGAAAGTGTTTTGTGTGTGGTGAATGTAAACTCATGGAATCTTACCTCTGAAACTAGGCATATTGACAATCTTGGCCTGAATGATGATCTCGAGAGATTATCAAATCAACTGGACAATTGAAGGCACTCAGCCATCTTTTCTTCTATTTTTAAACTATAGACGCCATATATCTTTTATTTGTCTTTAAACTTTTTTTTTAATACATCATTTAATAACTTACAGTACATATTACTTTCAACATTACTTACAAAATACCATACCCTACAACTAATACAATACCAATTGGAGCGAAATCTACGTCTACCTCATGGCAACATAAAACAGGAAATATGAACATACCACTGCACGTAACTACTAGAGAGAAAATTAATTGCTAAAACTACACGTAACTACAAATAAGAAAAAAAACGTTTACCTTAAAGGGGACCTACATAAAACTACATGTAACTGCTACTACAAATAAAAGGAATGTTTAAAATACAAACGGAAAACTAAGGTACAAGCGAAGGTAGCTTGCAATCAAGTACGGTAATTGCAAGTGTAGGTTTGAAAGTTAGAGCCAAACGTGGTGAAATTGCAAATTAGATTTTTGATTGCAAGCTGCCTGAAGACATTACATAATTACAAACGAAGAGAACTGCTAAAAAACAAACACATACAGACAGAAGGGGTTTGGGTGTTCTACGTAGGGATATGAGTGATCTTCAAACAAAGAGTTCTGTTTCGAGAATATAGTTCATTGTTGCACTCAAGATTAAGATTAATCTATTGGCTTCCAAGGCTTTAAACTTGCGTTGACTTTAGCAAGCTTGAGAAACTAGCTTCGCCATTCGCGTTAATTGTGATCGCTTAAATTTATGTCGCGTTAAAATAATACCTTTGTTAATTTAGTGTAATAAGGTATGCATATTTTTCAGCTCGGCAGTACCTCCAACAGTTTTTGGAGCATATCTTGGTTGCTTGCTTGTGAAAAAGCTTAACAAAATCACATTTGACAAACTGATGGTTGAAAATCCTGGTGATATTGGAAGGTCTATGATAACGAGGGACATGCTTGATAACATTGGTAATGCATTTTATTACCTAACAAAATAGAATATCGTCTTTTCAGTTCATACTGGGTGTCCCAAAATTGTTGTGCCCCGTTTTTCTGAAGATTGTGACAAAACGGCAAAAGATTCTCGCCAAACTTTTGCATGATGGTGCTCTTCAGATCTTCAATTAAAGTTTGCCACCATCCCCATAAAATCAGTTGAATAATTATGGAGCTATGACCTTCAGGAGACCAAATTTGCCCGATCACTGACACTAGCGGTCGGCCATTTTGTCTTACTATTTTTCAGTAGCTTTATGGAATGAAAATGAAACACCAGCCTCCATTTTTTTTTTTTTTTTTTTTTTTTTAGCTCTCGTGAAAATTCCGATAATCCTCGGAGAGTTCCACTATTTCTGACCTCACAGAAATTATTTCTTACCTCACGTGACGATACTTATCACTGAAAAATAGTAAGGCAAAATGGCTGACTGCTGGTTTCAGTCGTCAGGCAAATTTCGTCTTCTGAAGGTCTTAGCTCCATCATTTTTCAACGGCTTTTTACGGGGATGGTGGCAAAATTTAATTGAACATCTGAAGAGCACCATAATGCAAAAGTTTAGCGAGAATCTTTTGCCGTTTTGTCGCAATCTTCAGACAAACGGGGCACAATTTTTTGGGACACCCTGTAGTTTTCGAATACTGGTAAGTCAATAAAAAGCATCCCCGTTTGATAGTCACGGCTCTCTGGATATCAAGACAATGATTTCGGTAACATATGATTTAATGGTAGACATGTTCAAATCTATTTCAAAATTTGTCTCCCTGAAATCGGCCACTCCTTCTGAGATTATGAGGAGCTTTCTCGAGAAAGCATCTTCAAGAAACCTTCAGCACGCGTCCAAAATCACGAACAAAGTTCCCGAACATTTCTCCCCTTACACGGGCCTTGCAGCAATCACTTCTGCAAGCTTTCGAAGTCTTCCCCCTGTTGCTAATAACATATTCAGGGGGATTCCATTCTCCCAAGAGGACAAACGACATGAATACATGTTAGTGTCGTCATTTTTAGGAAGAAAAACCAAGGAAGATTTGCTCATTTTTTTCACTCGTTTTTGCAGGTCTTCGGTAGGGGCTTTCTGCAGAAAGTCTCCCTTATCCACGGAAAGAAATGGCCGATTAAAGCAGGGTAAATACCTAAACCAACAAGGACAGATTTGGTAAGACAATAGCACGAGTCGGTTTTGATTGACACCGCAATTCAAAGCGATTAGCAATCGCAGACAAAGGAAATTCTCTCAACCAGAATTTCAAAACAAATAAAGCCGCAAAAATTTCTCTGAAACCCAAGTAGCTAGCTCGCTCGTTGTGCATTCAAGAAACTGTTTTTAAGAACAAACATGAGCATAGATCGAAAGAAGAAGGATATATCTACACATCTGCCACTGGCATTTAATTTATTTGATTCAAAAGCTGATTGGGAGGCGATTCAATTCTCTTACTGTTTGGGTGTATTTAAAACATTTACTGCTTAGCTTCTAAACCAAAGAAATAAAATGCCTGAGGTAGATGTTTAGATATATCCTTCTTCTTTCGATAAACACTCATGTTTGCTCTTACAAACAATTTCTGGATTGCACAACGAGCGCCCTAGTGACTTGGGTTTCAGAGAAACATTTGCGGCTTTGTTTGTTATGAATTTCTGGTTGAAAGAATTTCCTTTGTCTGCGATCGCTAATCGCTTTGAATTGCGGTGTCAATCAAAACCAATTCGTGCTATTGTCTTACCAAATCTGTCCTTGTTACCTAAAACCTAATTTAACGTATTGGCAACAAAACAAGACAGTTTTCAACATTATTGCTTTGAAATTCAGGGAGGAGTGACCTTCCACACTGGGATTATTTTATTGACTCACCCATTAGATAGTAGCTGCCAAATTTTATATTGAATGCACACAGAAATCCGATGACTTTACTGGGTTTGTTTTACTCTTCATCGCATGAAAGTTTTGGCTTGTGGGTTGCAGAAATGTCTAATGGACAAAAAGAACGTCAACTCGTTGAGAATTCGTAATGCAGAGACTGGTAAATCCGAAAAGTACCGTTTCAGCATTTTATACAGTAAAAACTCGCACATAAGAACCTTCATTTATGAAGAACCCGCAGCCTGAAATTGTATATTTTGTAGCCAATAAATAAGAACCTTTTTAAAGTTAGTTGACGGAGCTAAAGCCAACGGCTTTCTAAAAATAACTTCAATTCAACTCAATTGAAATGAATTGACCAATCAGCGATTGCCTTTCGTCATGCCACTGAATTGAGGAAGAGGGGAAACCCCTGGATGGAAAACGCACAAGGCCGTACAACTACAATACAACAAAATAATATCATCCTCTATAATCACACTTGCCCTCTTTTCGTGGAACTTTCTTGCATACGAATATCTTCCTGCATGTGAACATATCCATCTTTCAGCTTTTCAAATTTTGTCATGCACGGACTGAGTTTCGGGGGAGTTTCGTACGTCTTTGGCAACGATCGGCCTAGGCGCCTAACTCAACTGTTTCCAAAATCCATTCTGTTAGTGTTGTCTCAGCTGAAGTCTCG
>REGL01000550.1:90712-104257 GCA_004194395.1 Aurelia aurita complex sp. Pacific | reverse complement strand
AGCCCCCGGACCCCCAGTTTTCCACCCTCCTTGCGCATATAGCTTCAGCCTCACCTCCAACACCAATCACGTCTCAACAACAGCCTCACCTCCAACAAGAATCGCCTCTTAACAGGACTGATGTGTCCCTTTCAAAAATTCTTCGCTATTATGGAACTTTTATATGACAAAAGTTCTGAGACATTTTGCCACTTTTATATGTTACATTCCTGCTTAATTTTTGTCGGAAAAATGTCTCTTTGTCGGAAAATTCTGACCCTTGGCCCCCCCTAAAATCATGCTCCCACGACGCCACTGATGCGTTGTTTAGCGTGTTGAAAAACATGTCGTTCGCTATTATCATAGTCACAAGAGAAAAATTAAGTTTTCTCTTATGACTATGCTATAATTTATCCGTAGTCCGAGCAAAATGAATGGCCTAAAGGAATTTGCACTGTGTAGCAAGCTTTTGGTCGTTGTTGCGCAGACCCTTTCTTCTTCAGAATATTGGGTCTGCGCGCAGGCTAGCAATTTACATATCACAATTTTATTCCTACATTTCTTTCTTATTCTCAGTCCTCTTTACGTCACATCGATTCCCTTGATTACTATTCTTATCCGTCAAATCTGCCGTTCTTTTTACCTTTGATTAGTGTCTGTTCTACTAATAGTTCTTTGCTTGTTAAAGGGCTATGCTCGAAATGTCATGCTCATGTCAATTAGCATCAAAGTGCTCTTATATTGTACTTTATTTACTTGTGTAGGGGTTTATTATTATAATCCAATCACGTCTGCCGTTGCTACCATGTGAAAAAGTAATCTCTAGAAATTTCTGGATGACACATTTAATTTTTGTCGATGTTGGGTGAAAGGGCTATCTTTCAAGTTTTGTAGAGACTATCGAATCAAAATTGATTCAACCCTGCCACGTATAAAATGATTTGAACACGTTTGCCGTTGCTACAAGCTGAAAAAATCATATCTGGCAATTTCTCGATGACACATTCACCTTCTGCCCTTATCTGCACTATTCTACTTGCACGATAAGGATTGGCAATACACGGTTGGAACTCGCCAAAACATCGACACGATATCTCAAGAACATCCCGGGTACCAAATGGTAGAGATAAGCGCTATCTTTCATCTCCTTTATAACATAAACGTCAAAATAATGCTACACGTATTCACTCGTTACTTTGTACTTTTTAAGCCTTTTCATTCTTAATCAAAATTACAAAATTATCTTTGACTGAGTGAGTTTGGTTATCAATTTTGATAAGCTTGTGTTGGAGAAGAAAGGCGTTAAAATGATCACCATAGAGTTTATGACACTGATCTCCAACCATAATCAGTTTGATAGAGTGTCCGGGGAAAAGTATTAAAACCTTATTGTATCAGTGTAACAGAGTTGTATGCTCCAATATAAATTTAATTGATTTATAGTTCCTTCTTAAATTAGGCAATATTATTCCTTTGATTCAAATGATTCTTTCCAGGAGATTATGCGATTCTCTTTCTTTATTTCCAAGCCCTACTGGAAAATCCTGACTATGATACAATAAAGAGAAACATGTTTCTTTTCAAATGTTCCCTAACCCTCTTAGAAGCAGTGGATCTTGTGCTTAATTGCTTATGATAATCTTGTTCAGGTTGCTTATGCCAAATATCTTTTTGTGTTAAACCCATTTTGATTACTGGATAGTCAATGAGTGTTAGATACAAATGATGGAGATATAAGGCAACTTAAAGTTAGTTGACGTAGCTAAGTAGAGGCAATCTATAAATAGGACAAAAATTCCACCACGCATGTAATTGCTCCCCTAGTAAAAAGATATGCACGCACATGTCGATCATCAAATACAATAGGTTAATTTTAGACATGCATATGCAGCTATTTATCTCTGTCAAGTAACTTTTAAGGGGCTGGGTCATGTAACCGTAAACAAATCTGTTATCTTTATAATCTATTGTTGCCCGCACGTGCCGGCACGCTCCCATTGTGTTCTGCACAGATCCACAATAAAGTTACTTCTAAAAATCTATCAATATCTTTGCAATCTTACAACATATGGTTGTTTCGTTTGTTTCTCCCTGAAGTTTAAGAGTTCATCTTCATATAGCACTTTCTTTTTGAGAAAAATAGTGGAAAATTTGTGTGATATGTCCTGTCAAAAAAGTCTGGAAAATCGTCGTTTCAAAAGAAGTTTGTTTACTTTACGTGACCCAGCCCCTTTAAGTTTGGGGCCTGGGCAATCTAAATACAGACTATTGTATTTCATTGTATTTGATGATCTCAACAATTTCAACAATAATTAAACCGATTGGACCCAACCATCTCTTGTTCCCAAACCATCTGTTTCATCCTGGATGTCAAAAAGTAGGTTCTTAAACAAGGATTTACTGTAGCTATTACATAACTTAATCAAAAACAGTCAGTTATCGAAAAGCGTTTTTAAATAGACAATGAGAAACAACAGTTTACAAAATTTTATGCGCAACTGTGCGATAGCTAAAACAAATTAAACATTCTCAAAGTTTAAATTTGTATCTAGGTAACGAATTTGATCTTTTTAAGTCCAACGTTATGATCTTACAAAAAATGAATTCAGGATTTCATTGACAACCGTTCGTACAATTAATTTCGGCAAAGTAAAAATAATGATGATTTTATCATATCGAATATGGTTTGCATAACTAGGGAAAGTGATTATGATGCGTCCAGCGATTCTGTTCGTTCTCTGATTTAAATCCTTTAAATGATGATTTATTGCTATTAAAGACTCCATTAAATCACTTGAGTCCATGATCTGTAAACTATTTGAAATAAGCCAATCACAGAGCTGTGCACATGAAATTCGGAAGAACGTAAATATCTAACCTGTGTACCAGACCCCATACGATATAACTTATTTTCTGCCGTGTGAGTCAGAAAAAAGAATCCCCGTTTGAAAAGTTACGGCGCCCTGGATATCAAGACGATGATATCGGCAAATATTTAGTTTAATGGTAGAAATTTTCAAATCTACTATAAAATTTACCTGACTGAAATCGGCCACTCCATTCTGATATTATGAGGGATTTTCTCGAGAAAGCTTCTTTAAAAAACCTTCAAAACGTGCCAAAAATCATGAACAAATTTCCGTAACATTTCTGCCTTACAATGGCCTTACAGCAATGACTTGTGGACGCTTTAGCACATGCTATCCTCTTGGGAGGGTGAACAAGTTTTCCCCTGGTATCGATGACCTATTCAGGGGGATTCCATTCTCCCAAGAGGACAAAATACATGAATTTGTGTGAGTGTCATCAATTTTAGGAAGGAAAATTTGCTCATTGTTTTCATTCGTTTTAGCAGGTTTTTGGAAGGGGCTTTCTGCAAAAAATCACCCATATCGACGGGAAGGAATGGCCGATTAACTCCGGCAAATTACTCAACCTAATTAAACATATTGGCAATAAAACAAGACAGTTTTCAATATTATTGCTTTGATATTCATGGAGCAGTGGGAGCAGTGGCCTTCCAAGTGGGAATTCTTTTTTCTGACTCACCCGGTAGGAGCCTGGAACTCGAGATAATTATTTCTGATTTTCCGTATCTGTTTAGCGAATGGGGTCTCATATCAAATTTCGTAGTGCCTCAAATATTCCTCGAATCTTAAATGACTCTTCCAAACTGGAAGGGTTGTTGCTAATGAATTTAAGGAAAGAAGTATGAGTAGTTGATTGTGTGAACATACATTTGATTCTGTATTCAACATAGGGCTCAAATCTTTAAAAACGTCGGTGTAAAATTCTATTACAGTTTTCTTTTAATTAAATGGCTTGGAAGGAACTCAGGGTTTTTGTTGTAAATCTGCCGTGGAAATTTATTGATATCTTGATTAGTTTCAAAATGGCGGCATTTATTAAATTTGAGGCTATGACGTCATCAAATTTCTAAATCCTAAGCTAGAAAAGCTACAGATTTCTGCTTACTACCATATTGTAGGCCTTCATAAACTATGGTTTTCTTGAACGTTCTATCATTTTTCCTCAATTGGTTTAGGATTCGCGATGATTTAAATTTTTTTTTTTAATTTTCTATTAAATTTTTGAAAAATTATTAAATTGCCGCCATTTTGATAAAAATCAAGATGTGAAAAGATTTCCACGGCAGACTTAGAGCAAAGTACTATAAGTACCTTTCAAGCCATTCAATTCAAAGAAAAATGTCATAGAACTTTACACCCACCTTTTTAAAGATTTGAAAGATTTGAGCCATATGCTTCTTTATTCTAGGAAATTCAAAGGCATAAACTCGGGCGAAATTGACAATGCTTAAAATTTCGCAGAATTTACTTTCGCGTACTTCAACCAAAAAAGAAAATCTGGAACATTTTTACCCGTGAGAGTATCTTTAAAATATTTGCACCGGCGGAATGTTGATTGCTCACTCTTATCTCTTCAATCTGAAAAAAGAAACATATTGGGTGGTCTGTTGTCTCAGACTCCACGCGTCTTCTCGGCTCTTTTCTTAGAGATGTTCTGGTGCCCAAAAAGGTTTTTTTGGAATTGTACTCAAGTGTAAATATTTAAAACAGAATATTCGCGCGCTAAGTGCCTCAAGCCATTTTGCGGTCGAATTCTTTTTGCCTGTACCAGCTGTCAGAATTCCCTGTTGACCTAGATCAGTTACTCAAATATAGTTTGGCGTGTGTCTGTCTTTTTGTGGCTATTTTGATCTAACTCTTAAATATGCTTAGATTCCCTTCAAATTTACCTGTAAATCTTACATGTTCATGCTAGAGCATATGCGTTGTTTTTAGGCAAAAATTGAAGTCAGAGCTACACGTTTTGGACATACAGCAATAGGGGAGACCGAGGAAAATTGTAACACGGGGCAATTGTAACACTGACTCTCACATCTTGCAGAAAAGTGCAAAAAGTCTGATTTTTGCACAGAACATGCTCATTCTAACCCTCTACATACGACTTGAGATACAGGAATGTTCAGCCAAGTTTGCAAAATTTTCGGGGGAAAACATTTTTTTTGAGTACCAAAGTAAATACGTACTTTCACTGTAAATTTGCGTCTCTGGAGTAAAAAATTTCATTTTCACATCACAAACATGCCATCTATTTAGGATCAAAATTACGTTAAAACTTTTAAGCTCCACAGCTTATGAGAGGTGAAAATGGAAAATAACGATAGCTGACCAGGTTAGGGCCAATTGTAACACGCTGTTACAAATGCCCCGGTGTAAGCTGGCCAATGGTTTGGTTTTGATTAATTTTCTGATCGGGTCAAACAATGTGCATCAATGCAGTATTAAAGATTTAAAAGTTTAAATTTGTAAAAAATAACATTTTTTTCTCAATTAATTCAATTTTTTTCAACTGATGCACCCAAATTTACAAAGGAATATAAAAAAACCACGTCTTATTTTCAATTTGTTATTTTTAAAGCCATGAATAATCTGCCGCCTGGTGCTACATTTTGTGCAAGGAAAAAGAAGAGTCGTGCAATAATCATATGTGATGGTTTTAAAGATATGTAAAAATTGCTCCAACCATATGTTACAATTGCCCCCGAGTCACCGGGGCAATTGTAACACTTGACCACTGATTTTAAAACCATCACCGCGTCACAAAAATTGGTCCCATGTATATTTCATTCCAAAGGATGCAACTACAATATCATCTACCTCCAAGAACGCAATCAATCATTATTTAGACGATATGGCTGATTTGCAAAAATGTTACAATTGACCCCGTTCTCCCCTACTGAGTGAATCAGACAAACGTGGGGGCTTTGCCAGTTCTTAGTCACGGCCTTTACTGATCAAACTTATTTCTTTAAAGTGCATTGCACAGAAGAAAGGCTGACTTAGATATCAAAATTGGTTTGGTCGAAATCGATCCCATCGTTTCATAGTTACGAACATTTTTACTGTAACCCTTCAGGCATTTATTAAGTAACTTCGTTTACCACGGCCGTTCGTCAAAATATACCAAACAAACTTATGCATCATTCGACGCAAAATTAAACGCAGAATATCATGAAAATAAATTCAGTTGATCTAATAAATCACAAATGATTTAGTCTAGATTTTAGGCAAAATCGACCACAATTACGAAAAAAAGTTGTGTACCCAATCGATCATTGTTGGACAACGACTATCTATTTACCAAAGATTTTAGGTCATGAACTGCAAAACTTTGTCACGAATTTTTGATAAAACATACTGTCTTGAAATAATATCATTTTAGATTAACGTGAATGTCTTAAATATCCTTGTTAACTTTCAGATGTTTTTAAAATTCGGACCAGTGAATCTAACTCAACTCGCTGACACAGTTTCGTAGTTATATGCTTTGCAACCCTCTGTGCTAAGTTTCAAGTGTTTAGATCGGTCTGTTTGGGTACAAAACACAAAGATTTTTAGTACCCACCAGTAGTACGGCATCCTGTTTCGAGAAATCAGGCTTTTTATCAAAATGAAACAAAACTTGCGGGAAAAACGATTATGCATGAAAGGTCAAGCAATTAAGCACGGTCTTGATAAGGCATTTTTTCAATAACATTGCAGCACGGGATGCCATGAACGTTGTTGTAAGGTCAAGTGAGTTTACTTTTTAATCCCCTAATGTATATTCCCACAATTTTTGGGAACAGGATTGCTCTCTTTAAGATGCTGAAATTCCCATGTAATTGTGGCTATTTCTGGAAGTGAGTTGTTTTAAACGGCACTCAAATATTTATGCAATCAGATTATGATGAAATCGAAAAATCGAGGATTTTTTGTCTGAAGGGTTACAGTAACCCTTTTTTCTGTGGGTTACAGTAACCTTAATACAACTATGTCTATCAAGTGTGAATGAGATTTTGTTTTGATCCTAAGAAATATGATCTCAGATTCATAGCTCAAATTCAAAGCTAAAAATCAGACGTATGAACAGGGGGCACTGGGGGCACTTGCCCCGCTGAGATTTTGCGATAAATGAAGAAAGGCCCTTTTCGTTTTCAGGAAATGCCCTTTTAGCTTCATGAAAAAATGCCCTTGAAGTCTGATGCCCCCCTCTCCAAGTTTGACATGCTTCGTAAGTCCCTGTCAGAGACGTAAAAACCGGGGGCACTGGGGGCACATGCCCCTCCAAGATTTTACAAAAAACAAGGAAGTGTCCTGTTTATTTTCAGGAAGTGCCCCTTTAGCTTCATAAAAAAATGCCCTTGAAGTGTGATGCCCCCTCTCCAAGTTTGAGATGCTTCCTACGTCCCTGTATTTGATAAATTTTTGACATCAGAATCCTTCAAACCTGCTCAATATTCACGGAGCTACAAGCTTTTGAAGTACACTTTTGTGCGACAGCTGAAACCAGAGGCATTTGTATTGTGGTAAAGGTCACATGGGCTATCGTTTTCTGTTATTTCTCATTTGTTTCAGAGCAAACCAAATTGGATTTGAACGGATTTTCGATAACCTAACTTCCAAGCGTTATGGATTCATTGAGGAAAATGATTCAGTATCTCTTCCACTATGTTTTAAACTACAACCGTTTTTGGATGCATGCAATCTTAAGCAAATATTGACAATGATTATGGACATTATGAGAAATTAATTACTTTCGAAGTCCTATTTGGTTTGCTCTGATAATAACGAAAGGTGTGATGTTGAATAACGTTCTTTTATCTCGATCTTGGAGCCTTTTTGCATTACAAGTTATCTGAGGGTCTCTGGTTTCAGATGTTGCATATTTTTCAAGCGATGTGCAAGATTACTGTCTCTAAATTCATTTCGAAGTCTTAGGAACAGGGTTATTTTCCCATAATCTTGTTCATGTTATCGTTATTTTTCAATATTGAATTAAACGTCGAATAACTTTTAGGACACCCTGTATTTTTATTGGATATAGTTAAATACTTTATTCAAGTAGACACAGTGGTAAGGGGATCATCATCTCGGAATATTATTACATCTTTGTTACACCAAAAATGCTTAGGGCTCAAGAAAAAAGTGGCTTGCTATGTTATGCCAACATTCTTTTGCAAGAAAATTTTGTTTACCAGTTCAGTTCAGTTCAGTTCATATATTTTAAATCCACAACATACAATTTATAAATTACTCTACTAACAGATAACTAAACTACAAGGAAATAAGATATTACAGAAATTAATAGATTGATACGGAGAATTAATACAATATACAAATACAGAGAAATGAAATAAATTGTATGGAGTGAATTACTTAAAACATTTTGAGTGTGGGAATTTTTTTGCCCAATTAATTTCTCTTTGGTACCAGCCCCTGGCCAAATAATGAACGGTCCCTTATCATATTCTAAATTAGTTCAAACAACATCCTCCCATATTCGCTTGATCAACGCTGTCGCNTTCACCAGGTTTCCACCAGACTGGGAAGTCATTCGAAGGTTCACAAAGTGATATGCGTTCATCAAATTTCTCATGGGTTAATACCTAAAAATGTAGAAGATATATCATATATTATTGAGAATTTGTCATTGTTTTGTTAATTTCTACTCAGTGCATTTATTACACAGTGCTCAGCACATGGCTCAAATCTCTCAAATCTTTAAAAAGGTGGGTGTAAAATTCTGTTACATTTTTCCTTGAATTGAATGTTCAGTTCAGTTCATTTCATATATTTTAAATTCACAACATACAATTTATAAATTACTCTACTAACAGATAACTAAACTACAAGGAAATAAGATATTACAGAAATTAATAGATTGATACGGAGAATTAATACAATATACAAATACAGAGAAATGAAATAAATTGTATGGAGTGAATTACTTAAAACATTTTGAGTGTGGGAATTTTTTTGCCCAATTAATTTCTCTTTGGTACCAGCCCCTGGCCAAATAATGAACGGTCCCTTATCATATTCTAAATTAGTTCAAACAACATCCTCCCATATTCGCTTGATCAACGCTGTCGCACAATTTTCAATACCGTTATTTCCCCAAAGCTAGACACGGCGCAATGTATTGCTTTACCGTGAGTACTCGCTAAAGAACTCTTTTTATGGGCCGATTATATTATACTCAGCCCCCTCTCCAGTCATCTCTTTGTAAAACCGAGTTCGCGATTACATGAGAAAATTTCAGCCCTCATTGAGCTAGGCGGGCTGGGATTTTCAGCCCGGGTAAACGGGCTGATATTTCTCATGTAATCGCAATTTTTGCCAGCCCGGGCTACCCAGCCCATTACTTTGCGCACGCGCAGTTTGAACATAGTTTCATGCCAAAACAGAGTAGCACGAAGATTCTCAAAGATGGGGAGGCAGATGAAAGCAAAGAACGTTTGCAACGGGAAACTAGTGATTTTAAAGCCATTTCGAAGTTTTAAAGCTTGAACAATTTTGGTGCAATTCTAGTAGTTAATATCAGCCCGGGATGGCTTCTGTCATATAATCGCAAAACAATGTCACCTCGGCTAACAGGGCTGCAAATTCCAGCCCGGGCTGAGAACTCTCGTATAATCGGCCCCTTAGAGAATCTGCTGCCCAGAATATATCCTGATTGTGCTTTCTCTTAATTTAGATTTATAGCATAAACAATACCCTTATCCTAGGAAACATTGATGCTCCATTTCTGTCACTGCTATGCTGCAGAGGAACTATACGTTATACTAAAAAGCTGTACGTTTTGGGCCCCTTTTATCCTTCAAAAAAATACTTTCAGGTGGCTATTTTCGGCCTGACATTGTACAATTTTAGCCTGATAACCAGACCAGATTTCAATAGTACTATTTGCAAAGCAACCAAATTAAATCAACGAAAGTGGTTATGAAGGGCCCTGTGATAATTCTTTCAACAGTAAATTTTCGTTTATCTTACAAAATGTCCAAAGAGTGCAACTGGGCCCTGATGAACTAAATTACTTGCAGGCGAGAAAGTTCTGGGAAATCTGCAAATGTAGAAACTTGGGTGCCTCAGGCCTAAGGGGTCCAATACATACATGGTCGAGGTTCGAGGAACATGTGGAGTAAACAGGGCCCTTCTCCTTTGACCACTGGCCTTTGCCAGCCTGTTTACTTTAAATGTAATTTTTCTCCACATTTACACTTGATATACAGCGATCTAAAAGGCCCTATTACTTGCAATAATAATTTTCAGACATGGAACAAAAAATTGCCACTTTAGAGCAAAGATGACTAAGGAAAGAATTGCGGTGTTTTTGCCTTTAATCAGTTATACGTCACCGCAAGCATCTTCGGATCCGACAATCGACGCTGGTATCGTGGCCTTGACAAAAAAGTATAACGTACACAGTACGTTAAAATCAAAAGATGATTTGATCAAAACAGCATTCTCTTTGTTCTCAAAGAATGCCAAAATCAGGTAAATACTGCATGAAAAGGTTCTAATGCAGTGTTGGATTTTTTCTGCAGTTTAAATTTTAAAAAGGGTTAATTGTATCGTTTACTGATCAAATAATAAAATTGTGCCACTTCCAAATATAACTTTTCGACTTTCTGGTCATCATCATCATCATTTCATCATTGAAAATATTTATACAGGTTGAACAAGTTTCAGAATAATATCTGGTTTTCAAACTGACCTGTTAAAAATCTAAGCTACAAAAAGAAAACTAGTCACAATAATATTACATATTTACAAAAGCGAGTAACTCACGCAAAATATAGTGAATAAAGTAAAATACAAAGGAAAGCTACGTAATCTGACTTAGTATAGCAGATATTTGAACACACCAAGAGAGGAAGCTGATTTACTAGCTTTCCCCAGGCTGTTCCATAGGGTGGTTCCTCTGCAGCAGAAAGATTCCTGATCTGCTTTTGTTTTAAGTAACGGTATTTTCAGATTCAGATCCGTCGAGCGCAGATTTCGTTCATTACTGTCGGAACATCTTGTGAACAACGAGGACAAATAATCTGGAGCCAGCGAATTTAAGGACTTAATACATGAGTGAAGCTGATTCTTTGAAAATAAGCTGTTTGACTGTTGCCCATACAAGACCGTGGATCAGAGGTGTTGCAGATGTATCATATTTACTATTTGTTACTATTCTGGCTGCCCTCTTTTGTACTTTTTGGGCCATATTTGTCTGATTGGCTAGCAAGGTCTCCAGCAATGAATTGAAGCCTCTCCATAGCTCTGCAGCTGTATCAAGAACGAAACAGTAAAATCCGCGTAGCTCCTCCACTGTAGCCTCACAAATGGGCACATATTTTTGGGCTCCCTGTGGGTTGACATTTTTTCTGGAGGTTGCTGACTTCAATTTACCTTCAGGTGACGAATCAACATCATCATCATTATTATCATCATAAAAAATAGGGTTGTCATGAAATCTGTACTAATAAAGAATAGATTATTGGATACGGTAAACCTTTTGAAATTCACATTTATAAACTTTGTCCAATTTTAAACGAAAGCGAAACAGCAGTGATTCACAGACCACACAAGAAAAGAAAACATTTTTTCCCAGGACTATTTCCTTAAACTACGTATTTCCGTTTCGAACCTTGAAACCGATAGGCTGCTTGCATCCGGAGCATGACTGTACCCAGATGTGGACTTGCTCCAAGTCTCGCTCTTTATCAATAAATACGGGAGGGGAAATGAGGAAAGGGGGGAGGACATTCCCCTTTCTCTTCTCTTTCTTTCTTCCTTTCCAGGTGTCCTACCCCCTTTGCTCATTTCCCCTCCTGTATTTATTGATCAAGAGCGAGACTTGGAGCTCCTTCCCCTTTCTCCCCCCTTTCTTTCTTCCTTTCCCCGTGTCCTGCCCCCTTTCCTCCTTTCCCCTCCCGTATTTATTGATCAAGAGCGAGACTTGGAGCAAGTCCAACCCAGATGAAGAAAGTGATATGCTGATATGTAGGCGACCCTGTTCTACCACAAAGTTTGGAAGAGCACACCCCGAACTGTTTGTGAAACATATATGACGTAAAAAGAAAGATTCAGATAATGAAGAGAAAGAATGTTGGTAAGATGGCAATGAGGGGAGACAAAATTGCACAGAGCACAAATGAGAACTAGGGAGACAACAAAGTTTATGTAGCTTTGATGTCAAGGGGCTTTAAGCGCAGGGATGACTCATAGTGCACTAGCCTATGAATCTTAAGGTTGGATGGTTCGAATGCCCGCCCTATGAAATCTGCAAGTCAGAAAGAGGAAATTAAGCAACTCTCTGTAATTCCAAGGTAAAAAAATCACTGGGTGTGGTCGCATCGAGAGGGAGTAACAGGACATGGCTTCGATAAGCGCAGCTTCTCGATGTTCCTAAGAACCAAAATGCTACCGGGTGTCCCACAAAAAGTATACAGATTTGATTGACTCCATCGATGCGAATTTAGCTTTAATCCATCGCTAATTACCCCCATAATGTTCCTCGATAGTTAACTTGAACATAGATACCTCGTTTTTGGTATTGGTTCTTTGAGAGCAGAAATATCAATCTTGAAGGCTCAAACTTGCGTCCACCTGCAAACCAGAGCTTTTGCCTTTTGGCCTAAGCAAGTTCCTGAAGCACATCAACATTAAGGTAGCAGATAACCATTAAGGGAAAAACTTTTATTTGAAGGAATAGACATTTCATTTTCACTTAATTTGTAAGTATTTCACTTCAAAAGATTTTCTCCTAAAAATTTTGCAAATCAATTAATTAGTTACGCTTGAATGATCACGTTTGTAGAAAAATATGGGTCAGCTTTTAACAAGGATAAAATCTGAACCAGAACCTAACCAGCTATGAAACTTTGCAATTTTGTGCACAATAAGATGCTTATGGGGCTAGACCAAAAAAATTATTTGCATGTATTGCGTCTCTGAAAAAAATTGGGAATTTATAAAGGTGGCTAATTTTTTGCAATTTGAACAAACTTAAAACTCTTGGTATTACTGCAAAGGATTTACTAGGTATGAGGTTTGAGCTTCAGCGCAGTCACAATATCTTACTCTAAAAGAATACCAAATTGCAAGCTTATACCTTTAGTGGTTCTGTTGCAATCCTTGTTAGAAGCTACTGAAGGATGCGTTTTTTGGCGATTTGAGAAAAATGGCTTTAAACATACAACTAGTGTCAGGTATGAGGTCCCCCCAGTCTAGTGGGCTTTAGACCCCACAAACATTGTCCCCTGTCTCCATCTAAGTGTCCTGAATCCTTTTCTAATGGCCTTCAATCTTTTTCTTCTTTTTTGGCATATTTTTGGCATTTTCAGCATATCTTTTAATTGCGCAGCGTCTGATTGGTAAACTTACAGGAAGCAACTTCATGACATTTGCAAGGGCAAGATTTACAGTACACCTTTGCTCCCATAACTGTAGTGTAACAGAGATGCAGTGGCTATCCCAACAAAGTTCCTTGCTGAAAAACGGTTGGTCTTTCGGCATATCGGCCATACATGCTGCATTGTCTGAATTTTTGGTTTATCTGTGCAAGCGTCTCGCCAATAAATTGTCATTGATTTTAAGTCTTTAAAATATTGGTATCGTTATTGCTTTGATTTAGTAAAGATATAATATGATCAGCAAGCTTCTTCATGCTTGAAAAAGTTACATCACTGTGACAGGGCTGCAGTAGTTTCACAGCCGTATTATT
>REGL01000550.1:72502-87303 GCA_004194395.1 Aurelia aurita complex sp. Pacific | reverse complement strand
CAAAGCTGATATATTTTATTACGTGATAACGGTTGAATTTCGTTATCAAATTAGCAATGAATTTTGCGGATCAAACAAAGAAACTGCCACGGTGGAGTTAATAAGATATATTCAATAGTAATTTTCATTCCTTTTAATACAATGTTGGCCACAATGTTGTCGCAGTTCACAAGTCTTCTCGTATGGAGTTTAGATACAACTCAAATGCCTTCCAAGTATATGATGCAGGAAACATGTGAAAATAAAATCAAATATGGTTTCCTTTATCAAAAAAAATAGTTTCTTAGGTTAAACTTTCCCGGTACAAGAGTTCCTTAATTTTTTGGTGATCTGAGAGTTGAGTTTCTAATAAGTAGTTTCTTATAAACAAGTACGTGTACGTAGCTACTACGTATAATTAGAGCTATTACTGTTCGTGTAGTAGACTAGTAGATGTCAACAGTATAGTATATGTCGGTAACATTTGATTCAATATTCATTTTACGTTCTTTCTTGGATGCGAAGGGAGGAAATTCTTCTTTAAATTTTCTCCACATTAGCAATTGAGTTGCACAACCCCGGATCCTCTTGTCCATTCCGTTGATTTCTCTAAATTAATTGGTTTTATGGCCTAAGCTAAAATCGGCTAAAATTTGCTACCTGCCGTCAGATTTGCCCTCAGCAAAGAAGATCCCGAGAAGATCCAGGTACTGCAAGAACGGCTAACAAACAGCATTTGTAGAGGGATAGTTGGTCTATCATATCGTGAAAAAACATTGGAAATAGTTGTCACTGTTGATGAGAAAACGTGTAGTATCGAATCTGGGTCTGAATGGCACGTTGCGGAATAGAAGGGATACCAACGTTGGATCGTGCTGAGCTTTGCTTTGACTTATTTGCTGCAGACTGGCTCTGATTATCAGGAACATATTATTTGAAAATAGCTTACATATGAGAGATGGATTCTGCATAATTTATAACTGATAAAGTCTTAAGCAGAAATTTATATTGAAATAAAACTGAAAATTGATCACCGTTGGTATCCCTGCAGATTCCCTCGAATCTGATTCTGGCCACAGGGGCATTCAACTTCGAATAAGTTATACAACTCTAAAACTGAAATCTTTTCCTCTGGTTCTTCGAATCTGATTCTGACAACAGGGGTATCCAACAGCGAACACATTTAGGTTTGTTTTATTGCGATATATGAAACATCAACTACGTACACTCTGTTCTGATGAGAATAATGTTTAAAGAATGTTTAGGCTCAGAATCATCCAATTCTTAAGAATATTGTAGAATATTTCTCAGCATCAGCTCGCATATTTGTCTCATTACTCAGGTGCTTGTTTTGCAATGCTCATAACAGAGAATCGCACGACTGACATATTTCTAAAAAGCATGGTTTCTATTCGAGCGAGCAAGGGCAGCTATTTCTCGGGGGGGGGGGCACATAACACGTTCAGGGTACGGGTATGTGCCGCCCATATGGGTGGGTTTTTGGGCCCANTCTGATTCTGACAACAGGGGTATCCAACAGCGAACACATTTAGGTTTGTTTTATTGCGATATATGAAACATCAACTACGTACACTCTGTTCTGATGAGAATAATGTTTAAAGAATGTTTAGGCTCAGAATCATCCAATTCTTAAGAATATTGTAGAATATTTCTCAGCATCAGCTCGCATATTTGTCTCATTACTCAGGTGCTTGTTTTGCAATGCTCATAACAGAGAATCGCACGACTGACATATTTCTAAAAAGCATGGTTTCTATTCGAGCGAGCAAGGGCAGCTATTTCTCGGGGGGGGGGGCACATAACACGTTCAGGGTACGGGTATGTGCCGCCCATATGGGTGGGTTTTTGGGCCCAAAATTCTCTAAATAAGGGTCCTTTTTCGGCAGATTTCCATAAACAAATTTGCAAAAATCGTTAAAAATTGGCAGTTTTCCGCCAAAATTCATCATAAAAGTCACCAAGGCAAGTTTCGGTAGTTAGAAGAGGTTACCTTCCTGAAAACCGGGCGGCAGACCCCCGTCCATCCACAAGTCATGTACCCCCCCCCCCTCCGGAAGATTAGAAAAAATATAAAGATACTTTAAGAATATGTTCAGGCACAAAGCGATAATTTCCTAAGAATATCTTCGCTGGACAAAATCTATAGTATCCTTATACAAAAAGAGTGTAACTGTCTTTTTCGTTGCCGTGAGTTATTAAATCTTTACGTTTTGGGAAAATGGAAGGCAGAAGCGAATTCTAGCTTAGACCGATATTTAGAAATTAGTTAAAAGTAACCAAAAATAGGGGGTGCATGCTCTCTCCTCGATTATTTTATCTACTTTCTGAGAGAGCCCCTCCTTTATAGAAATTCCTATCATGCAAATACGAACAGTTGTTTGTTATCCTCCCATTGTATATATAATGTTATTTCCTGTATCATTTTCCTATCCTAGCTAGTTATTTGTTGGTTTTGCAGTTATTTGTATGTTGCGAATTTTAAAATGAATTAACTTAAACTGAAATTGAAACTAAGCCATAATTTTCATTACAATGAAAACGTCACGAAGCAGAAAAAAAGTCACGAAACAATGTGATTTCATTTCAATCTTGTTTGTTGTATTAATCAAATGCTTACGTTAAATCCTGCCGATTGCGAAATCTTTACGGAGGGCAACTTGCCCGGGGGGGGGGGGGGGGTACTTGCCTAGGGAAGTGTCGGGGGTGNCCTCTATTACATTATCGCATTCTTGGCAGACAATAACATTTTATAAGGAACTCTGAAACTGGCGCAGGACTAAAAGTTTCTTAAAAATTCACGGTTTTCGACGAGTGTTGACCAGTTTCTTAAATAGTTACTCACAAAAATGTCCTATTTATCGCTGGGTCATCTTAAGCATTTCATAGCCATGTCCATGAAACCACGCCTTCATTTACACATTACTCAAGTAATCATAGGTGCTACAATACAGTGAAACAAACAACAGTTTACTTCATGCGAAACAAAAAGGCCGAGACAAAATAGACATTGAGAATTGACATGCAAATCAACAAACAACAGTTTCCAGGTTAGCCGATGCTGAACCGTAAAAGAGTTGGAAAAGAGTGGGAATGTTTTTACCTGGTTGGCAACTTGGCAAGGAGTTGTAGTATCAACCCTGGATCCTTTTGTCCATTCCGTTGATTTCTCTAAATTAATTGGTTTTATGGCCTAAGCTAAAAGTTGCTAAAATTTGCTACCTGCCGTCAGATTTGCCCTCAGCATAGAAGATTCAGGAACTGCAAGAACGGCTAACAAACAGCATTTGTAGAGGGATAGTTGGTCTATCATAATTCATATCGTGAAAAAACATTGGAAATAGCTGTCACTGGTGCTGAGAAAACGTGGTAGTATCGAATCTGGGTCTGAATGGCACGTTGCAGAAAAGAAGGGATACCAACGTTGGATCGCGCTGAGCTTTGCTTTGACTTATTCGCTGCAGACTGGCTCTGATTATCAGGAACATATTATTTCAAAATAGCTTATATATGAGAGATGGATTCTGCATAATTTATAACTGATGAAATCTTAAGCAGAAATTTAAATTGAAATAAACTGAAACTTGATCACCGTTGGTATCCCTGCTGATTCCCTCGAATCTGATTCTGGTCATAGGGGCATTCAACCTCGAATGAATCCATTGAAATAAAGCTGGAACTTGATTTCCACTGGTAGCCCTGCTGTTTCCTCGAATCTGATTCTGACCTTTGGACCCCCAGAATCAGATTGGAGACAAATTTTAGTTGTTGTTGTTGTAAAGTTATTTTCCAAGGCTCGTATGAAGAATTGTGAACACCTTTTGGTGAGAAATCGCGCAGAATTGCTCAGTAAATGCTATTTTGTCCATTTGGAGTGCAAACATGTCAATTCTACCCATTTTATGGCCAAAACAGCAAATTTAAGATCCCAATCTGATTCTGGGACTGAATCTGATTCTGATTCTGAATCTGATTTTAAATCTGATTCTGATTCTGGGTCTGAATGGCATGCGGTGATATCGAAGCAAGAGAAATAGGATAACGAATAAGTTGCACAAGTACAATAACCTCTCTTTGAAGATGTCATCATTATGAGGCTATATTGCGTCATTGATACAGGGTCTTTTCTTGATGTCTTGGGGGATATTTTTCGACAAATATGGACAGTAAAAACCAGCAAAAATTAAAAACATTGGTTGCTAAGGCGTTGCTATGGAGATTTTTTCCTATCCCTCTACTTTTAATACTTCATTTTCGGGGTAAAACGTGGAGATAATTGAGAGATAATTTGAGAGCCAATTCAGCACAGATGACAAGAGCATCTTGACACTAAAATATAAAAATCGACTTTTTAAATCTTTTTCGAAATTTTAATGGTTATCTGCTACCTTAAGAACTGAAATTAATGAAAAATTAAGAAACTACCCAATGGGTGACTTGGGGGGGGGGTGACTTCTGGAAAACAGAATAACACACTATCTAATATTGTTCAAATTTTATCAATCGTTGATTCATACGATGTGCCTTAACAATTTGCTTAGGCCAAAAGGCTAAAGCTCTGGTTTGCAGAAAGAGGCGAATTTGAGCTTTCAAGATTATTATGTCTGCTCTCGCAGCACCAATACCAACAAATGAGGTACCTATGTTCAAGTTAACTATCGTGGAACATTTGTAGAGTAATTAGACATTGATTGAAGCAAATTCACGTCGCTGGAGTCAATCAAATCCATATACATATTTTTGGGACACCCGGTAGTTTTGGAGTTTTGGATGCAAGACAGAGACAAACAAACACAATTGAAAAATCCTTGTTTCTTACCTTGTTAAGTGAAGATTTGTATGCACAGGGAAATTGAAATTCTCTCCACCAAGTTAGTAGTTCATTTTTTGGAGGCTTGTAGTTTTCTCGCTGCCATTGTCACAAAGCAGGTCTGTGGAGGAGAAAAGAAATATTCATTAAACGCCAAACATTTCGAATGAATAAGTTTCGGATAAAATACTTTCGGTGACGAATTTTGAACTTTAGTCAAGAAATTTTTGAAGTTTTAAGAAAATTTTGCAGAACAAAACACTGTTATTACTCTACAAATGGCATATTGGAATTTATTACAGCTTACTATGGTCTATAATTCACTGGTTTATATTTTAAAAAGTCACAAGTTTCTAAGGCCATCCTCATTAGGAATTTCTATTCCGGCAATGGGGATAATGCTCACCATTTCAAATGCCTTCCCACGGTGGTTTTGTGTGCAAAATATACCATTTTAAAATTGTGAAACGTTGCTGTGATGTTAAATAGTGCAAAAATTCAGAACAGTAAAATTTCTCAAGGCTGCAATACACTATCATCTTCAGGTAAAAGTTACTCCACATTTTTTCTGTGACCATACAATATGATAGTGTAAAGCGCCTTAAAAGTTGCTCGTAGTTGCTCCATAGTGTCTTTAATCCGCTTATCATAATTGGCCATCGCAGAAAAACAATTTGATCTCAGATCAAATTTTTTTTCTGTCATGTAAGTTTTTCAAAGGAGCCGACAAATGACGCAGGAAGCTCGCCTACACGAAGTACTACATAGTTGGAGGGAATCTTTTTGGCTTGCTGCGTGCAGCCTCTACTGTCACTGCGGAGCGGAGGGGAGGAGGAGGAATGCGCAGGCTGCACTTTGGCGCACTAGATTCCTTCCTTCGTTGTGAGCTGTGTACTGTCTGCATCGAAAACTGCATCATAATTCATGCACGAGAAATCTAGTATCTTGTGCACCGAAATGTAGCTTGCGCTTTCCTCATCCCTACCTCCGCTCCGCAGTGACAGTAAAGGCTGCACACAGGCTTGCCAAAATAATTCCCTCCAACGATGTAGTACTTCGTGTAAGCAAGCTTGCTGCGTCATTTGTCTGCTCCTTTGAAAAACTTGCATCACAGAAAAAAAATTTGACCTGACATCAATTTTTTCCCTGTGATGGCCAATTATGATAAGTGGATTAAAGATGTTTTGGAGCAACTAAGCATTAACATCTGGAATTTTTGGCGTTAACGCATGTTGTAGATTTTCGCGAAATCCTACGATTCTACATTATCTATCGAGGAAGTACATATTTAAGGTTTTTTGTGCATGAGCGTTTTTAAGTCAATCGTTAAAATAGCATTCTGTAGATTAGTGGGTTTTGTTGAAGGCTACCTAAATAAAAATGTCTTTTTCACATAGAAGAGATTCTACAAATCGATTATTATCCCTAACCAATATTTGAATTTAAAATTGTAAATCTTTCCTATCTATAATTGGCTATCTCCGCGCTGTTAGTGTTTTGGATTGAAAGCCAGATTATAGTTTACATATGATAACCATGCAGGGGGTTCATTGATAACTCTTTTATAACTTTTGTCTGCAAGTTTTTCCAACTAAAAAAGTTCACCATGTATTGACAAATGTACCATCTGTAAAGGTAGATATGGATGGGTCTCATGTGAGATCCGAGTTTTCGTGATACCTTGCTCTCTTTATCTACCTTGATGAAACAGATTAAACTAGATGAAATTTTCGAAATTGTTCAATATCTTGTTCTCTTTATCTAACTTTCACCTTAAAGGGTTTAGTACAAGGTAACAAGTTGGCATTTTCCAAGAGCAAACAAATCTGGAAGATCCCATCCCATTTAAATAGAAATTGGACACGCACCATGAACAATGAGCAATGGACAATGGATAGCCAAAAAAGGAATGCTGTGTCGGTATGTTTTCTTCGTTCTATTCAAAGAAACCTATTTGTGATTTACTATTGCAAATTGTCATTAAATGTGAAACGTACCTTTTCACAATATTCATCCATAATAATAGACACACGGCTCAAATCTTTAAAAAGGTCGGTGTAAAATTATATTACAGTTTACTTTTTATTAAATGGTATCGAAAGTACACAGGGTTTTTTGCTGTAAATCTGCCATGGAAATTTATCAATATCTTGATTAGTTTCAAAATGGTAACATTTATCAAATTTGAGGCTATCATCGTCATCATCATCATCATCATCATCAACATCATCATCATCATCATCATCATCATCATCATCATCATCATCATCATCATCATCATCATCATCATCATCATCATCATCATCATCATCATCATCATCATCATCATCATCATCATCATCATCATCATCATCATCATCATCATCATCATCATCATCATCATCATCATCATCATCATCATCATCATCATCATCATCATCATCATCATCATCATCATCATCATCATCATCATCATCATCATCATCATCATCATCATCATCATCATCATCATCATCATCATCATCATCATCATCATCATCATCATCATCATCATCATCATCATCATCATCATCATCATCATCATCATCATCATCATCATCATCATCATCATCATCATCATCATCATCATCATCATCATCATCATCATCATCATCATCATCATCATCATCATCATCATCATCATCATCATCATCATCATCATCATCATCATCATCATCATCATCATCATCATCATCATCATCATCATCATCATCATCATCATCATCATCATCATCATCATCATCATCATCATCATCATCATCATCATCATCATCATCATCATCATCATCATCATCATCATCATCATCATCATCATCATCATCATCATCATCATCATCATCATCATCATCATCATCATCATCATCATCATCATCATCATCATCATCATCATCATCATCATCATCATCATCATCATCATCATCATCATCATCATCATCATCATCATCATCATCATCATCATCATCATCATCATCATCATCATCATCATCATCATCATCATCATCATCATCATCATCATCATCATCATCATCATCATCATCATCATCATCATCATCATCATCATCATCATCATCATCATCATCATCATCATCATCATCATCATCATCATCATCATCATCATCATCATCATCGTCACTTTATTTTTTACAGTAGGCGAGAATTCATCACAGCTGATAAGGAAGTGGGATGGCCCAGACTGTAAATGTAATGCTTGTCAATATTCATCAATGAACTAGTTTTCTTTAGTTTTCTTTATTTAGTTAGATTATCAAAGTACTGTAAAAATATTTATTTATGTAATTATATATATCCATCGATTTAGATTAGTTTACTTTGTACATTTGTATATAGTAAGCTAGTGTATGTAAATAATCGATGTAAAATAATTTGACAAACAAGCTCTAGATTACAGCTAATTTAAGGCTACTTCACACGATAAACATACAGGAAATTACAAAAGAGATATCGATAGACGATACTAATTACATGAGGATAAAATCATAGAAAAGTTTATCCTCGTAGGAACCCAACCTGCGGTACATTTATTTTGCAGAGTCTGCAGTTGCATTTATCGCCTTTCCAGCACTTTATTTGGAAGGGTGCTCGAGAACATCCAAACAAGTGGACAGTCGCTAAAGTGGGATAGTATGAATGCACGCATTAGTTGCTGCAGTTTCTGTGTCCATGTAACAGGATATTCGGGCTATGGCATAAAGCTTTTGGTTGGCTTTCCTACGCAGAGTTTTGACATGTTGTTTGAAAGATAAAAATCAGGTCGATCAAATTTTATGTCAAGAAGATTCTCCTCTGTAGATTCTTTCATATAGGTACCTCCTATTTGGATAGATACTTCATTGTCTTTTGCACCCAAAATCATTAAATAGCATTTATCCTCATTTAGCTTCGTGAGATTGTTCGGAAACCATTCAGTTAACTTAAGGGCATCGTTTTCTAAATGCGCAATGGCATTATCAATTTTTGGACCATAAGTATGACGTCATCCAAATTCTAATTCCTAAACCAGAAAAGCTGCAGATTTCTGCTTGCTACCATATTGTAGACCTTCATAAGCTATGGTTTTCATGAAGGTTGTGTGACTTTTCCTCTATTGGTTTAGGGATTTGCAATGATGAAAATTTTTCAAAATTTCCATGAATTTTTTCAAGAATGATAAATTGCCACCATTTTGAAAAATATCAAGGTATCAAAAATGTTTCCATGGCAGATTTTTATAACAAAGTACCACAAGTCCCTTTCCAGCCATCCAATCCAAAGAAAAAATTTGTAGAATTTTACACCCACCGTTTTAAAGATTTGAAAGATTTTCAGCCTTATGCATCCATAATACTGATTTTTAAAACCAGTTGACAAGTTAATGAATAGAGGTCTTATATTCTTCACTTCAGAATCTATTTTTAAGTCTTCTCAATACAAAAGAATGTTACTACATTCTACATAATGAAATATCAGACACAAAAAGGCTTTTTTCAAGTTTTTAAAGCATTGAATTCCTTTCAGCAACTCTTTCAACTAATTCAAATAAAACGAATCACCTAAAATTCTCAATTTGCTGAAAACAAAATCGTTGGTTTGATTGCACATTTTTTACAAAATTTCTTCGCAGATAGCAATATATTGTTATCGTTAAAATAGTTTCATCCCGGGGGAGGTACATAACATGTTCAGGGTACGGGTATGTGCCGCCCATATGGGTGGGTTTTTGGGCCCAAAATTCTCTAAACAAGGGTCCTTTTTCGGCAAATTTTCCATAAACATGGGTTGGGTTTCGCTGAAATTCGCAAAAAATGGTTAAAATTGGCAGTTTTCCGCCAAAATTCATCATAAAAGTGGGTATCAAAAGCAATTTTCGGTAATTAGAAGAGGGTAGCTTTCTGAAAACCGGGCGGCAGACCCCCGTCCATCCACAAGTCGTGTACCCCCCCCCCGGGAGTTTCATTCATATCATAGCTTCTTTGACAAGATAGATTTGTCGATAACATAAATTCATCGATAACCCTGCCTCGATAATTTGAATTTTGTAACAAGTAGGGTCATCTGTTCACTGAATGCTGCTATCAGCATAGAATTCTGTTGTTCACGTTGCAGTGTGGATGTCCACTTCTTGCAATCTATGTCAAACACGTTAGGAAGGACAGGTCCTCCTATTGTTCCTATCTTTCATGTTATCTTCCCAATGTTATGTTCCTATTGTTATATTTCCATTGTTATGTTCCTATTGTTATATTTCCATTGTTATGTTCCATTGTTATATTTTCTGTTACATTTCATGTTATCTTCCCTTGCCTGTGACCCACACATGCGTTACAATACATGTTACATTTACATCTTACTATACTTTCTAATTACTATACAACTATACAACACTACAGGGACGATACCACAGGTAGCAAAAGACAATGACTATCCCCGTGGCCATTAACAGAAAGACATGCAAATAGATTAAAGTTAAGTAAACAACTACAAAAGCTACAAGTTTAAGTTTAAATTTAAATGTCTAAATTTAAATTAAACCTCCCATTTCGCAAAAGTAAAACTGGCCAAAAATGCCTGTCCTACTTGGGGCCAAAAATATGGGATAGCCTTTCTTCTGATTTAAAAACTACAAACAATATAAACTCGTTCAAAAACAAGATAAAGGAACATTATTTCCAAAAGATACAGAGAGAAGAAAACAACGTGTGTTCTATTGAAACACGCCTCCTCTCCCATATATATGACTCGGCCCTCTAAATTATGCTCCATCCAGAATCACTTTAACATCTGTTGTTTACTGTTATTATTATTCTTTTGCAACCACCTCTAAGGGGATCATTATGGAAATAGGGTCAATATGACCTTTTAATGCTATTCCTGCCACTACAATTAGGGGTGTTTTTAACGTATTTAGTGAATGAGCATTGTCATCGTATTTTATCTATTCTTTAGCTTTTAAAACTTCTCAATTCTATTTATTTCTTGTAAATTGTTTTATTTTACGTGGCAAATTTTAACATACATACATATATACATACATACAAATACGATTAATTACTGATAAATACTGGGATCTGTTTCACATTTGATGTCAGGCAAGCATATGCGCATGAAGACGAAGAACAGGAACCCCAGACAAGAGAACAACAGCGATAGCAGTTGCTACCACCACTGATCCCTCCCTAAAATCCCCACCGCCCAAAACACTACGCATATGCTGTCAGGGCAGGGTTTCTGATTCTGATTCTTCCCAGTGTCAGTGATCTGAGATACACTCTTTATTTCTTATAAGACTATTGTTTGTAAGAATATGCAGGCTCAGAATCATCCAAATTTTAAGAATATTATAAGAATATTGCTCAGCCTCAGCTCGCATATTTGTGTCTCACTTTTCAGCAGTTGCCTATTTTGCGATGTTCATAACAGAGAATCACGTGACTGACGTATCTCGTTTTTTCAAAAAGTATGTTTAAAACTTTATGATTGTTAAGAACATTCTTATTATTATAATTGCTTAAATTGTCCTTTCGTTCGACCATTTCCTCTTAATGACATGACATTTCTTTTAAATATGTTCCCCTGAAACCATATCAGAATAGAGCTTTAGCCTTCTTAAAGGACAAGTCCTGGGTTGGAATAATTGTTCATAAAATGAAAGATCACAATGTTGTGAATGGTGTGTAGTACTTTTTTCCAACCTTCTCTGTCTTTTCCCTTGCGAAATTGTGTATTTGAATCTGTGAAATGAGCGTAATGACGTCATTAAATGACATAATTTCACCCATTTCGCCTTCGACCTGATCGAGGCTGTTTTCTTATAGAACTCTCAAGTAATTTCCGACGTCACTATCGAACCTCCAAACCGAGGCTAGCCATTTTATCGCGTTTTCAAAATGGCGACGACATTGGGCCTAACTTACGAAAAATTTCGTACGAATTTACAACAGAAAAAGACATCAAAATCCGGAAAAAAGCTACAAATGATGTTTGGCGCAGTTGGTAAGGTTGCTTTTTGACATTAAAGGGAATCGACATAGTTCAAAGCTGGCCCAGGCCAAGTTAAAAATGTAATCTATTGTATTCAACAACTTAAACGCCTGCCGTATGATTGTGTGGCGAAGGAAACAATGTGTTTGTGGGCGTTTCTTCGGCCTATTTATAGCAGCTTGTCGACATAGCTATGTCTATTCCCTTTAATTGTAGAAACCCCGGACATGTCCTTTAAGGCGAAATCTTGGGGTGTGCCCAAAGAACATAGAATGTGCAGCATACTTTACCCTAGTACATTTAGGATATTCAGCATTTGCATGGGATCCATATTTGAAAGGCCAGAAAGACAAAATCGAGAAAGTACAGAGAAAGGCTGCAAGATTTGTGGAGAATAATTACTGCAGAGAAGTAAGCACAATGACCAAAATGCTAGAGGACTTACGCTGGCCAACCTTGGAGACACGTAGGAAATATATGCGTCTTGTTATGTTCTATAAAATAATTAACAATGAGATTGACATGAAACTTCCATCATACATCATGGAACAGAGAAGGGCTACAAGGATCAGCGGAGCAATTTCAAGGAACTTTATTCCTCTACAACCACGCTTAGACTGCTAGAAATTTTCATTTTACGCAAGAACAATCGTTGAATGGAACATGCTGCCACCAGGGCTTAAAAGCCAGGAAACTCTGAGTTTATTTAAATCAGCATTGAGACGACATTCAAAACTAGATTACTTTCTTTTTTTGTACTTGCTATGAATGTTTGCTGCGGCATGTGGTAACTTGTTCGGAAAAAAAATTTAATCCATTAATCTACTGTTATTATCATTAATTCAATGTCAATGTTTAGCCGCATAGGGACAACCTGCAAACAGCATAATTCATTTCATTTCATTTGTTTATAGGAGGGTAACCCTTAATTAACTCGTCCATTTTCTTATGAATACCCTCCGTATCCCAACCCTCCATCTGTTTAATGTCCCTGTTTAAATAGCTAGTAGTTTGGGATAGCTTGCAACCAAGAAAGACATCTTGCCAGCCATGATATCTCGGTCTAAAGTTTAGGCTTCATTTAATTCAAATTATTTGGTTGCAGGCTGTCCTGACTTGTAGCTTAGTTTCATGTTTGTATGCTGTTCGTTCTGTTCTTTGACCCCTTTACACACTGTTCTGGTATTGTCCTTGTTTTTTGTTTCATGTTATGGCCTTGGGGTAGTCGTGCCACTTCGCTCCTCTTGGTATCGTCTCTTTAGTGTCGTATAGTTGTAATTAGCGAGTATAGTAGGAGGTATCATTGTATTGTAAATTTTTATCTTGAATATATATAAAGAAAAAGGGTAACCCTTCAGCAAAGGCTGATTTACAAGAGGCCCTCCGTCAAAAATCTTACAATTTATGGAAAAGACCTACGATTAAAATAATTACAAAAAATGATGTCAAAATGAAATTCTAAAATACAAAATTGTCCGAATTTACAGAAGGAAAATAAATGCAAAAAAAGAAAAATTTCCTAAATAGTTGTTTTAAAACTGTTGAGCTTTGCAGCTTGCTTCGACCTTCAACTCAGCTGAGAGGCTGTTCCATAATCAGATCAGGTCAATCATATACCCATTCCAGTTAACAGCTGTTTTCATTTCAAGTTTCGTTTCAAAAGTTGTTTGCAAGTTTAGTGATCAGAACCTCATCAGTGTCCAGTGTGATGCCCATTGTGGGCTTTACTGATTATTTAAACTGCGCCATCTGTTTTGCCGCCAAACGCTTCAATCAATGATCAATGTGCATGCTCCTCAAGAGACATTCCAGATTCATCAGGAAATTCGTCCGGAAATTTGCGCTGCTATTCAATTCGCTGCGCCACAAATTCGCACTATAAAACCAGCCCGAATAGAATTATTAAATTCGCTCCAAATGCGGCAGGGCTTGGTGAATTTAATTCCAAAATTCGTATTTGGTTTTATACTACGTTTTTCAGCTGCATCAAATTGACACTTAAACTTTTTCCATGTTATTATTTTAATTCGTTGCGGCAAGAAAAGGCATCCCAGGGGGGAAAATACTATTTCCGAACTGTTTCATCCTCCCCTGATAATAACACGTGTACCTGCAGCTTTAGCAAGGCTGAAATGCTGAAATGCTGAAAGGGCCTTAGTTTGCAAGACTCCCATACAAAGTCTTCGGAAGAAAATCTATCTTAAATTAAATGCATCAAATGGCCGATTTCGATGGGGAAAGGTTGATGATCTAAGTCAGATTAAGAGCTGCACGGAATGATTTAGTTCACAACGATCGGATGGCTAAACGCGACGTCAAAGTCCTTCAAGCACCCCCACGTTCTTTCTGACGCACCGGTACACGTTTTTTTCTTTTATAAGAAACTGGTTTATAAGAAACTAGCACTAAAATGGCGAAAAAAATAAGAAACTCTAGTACTACGCTTGAGAATTGCTAAGAAACTTTTAAAGCCAAACACAAGGAAATCATTCGAAAATTTTCGTTGAGCCTTTATATTTTAGTAATATTCATGATAGATTTATGTTTTCAATCAAATAGAACTCTCCTTCTCGCTTAAAATTGTGCTGTCTGTCAAGAAACGAGTACTTAGCAGTGGTAGATGCTACATGCCTCCTAAATGCATCCAAAAAATAAGAAACATATTAAGAACCTGTTCGTACTCAAAAGCTGAAATTTTCACGTGAAATTAAGAAACTTTTAGTACTATGGGCTTTTCCAAGTTTCTTATAAAAGAAAAAACGTGTAGTGTGTTTGACAAGCAATTGAAGTATTGGCGAACGGAAATTCTGGTCACTAATGAAGGACGTCTCAAAAGTTGCTGACGAGAGAGTAGAGTTGAAAAGTAAATAAGGGCATATGTAAATCTAGCAATTAAAAAAATAACATTACACAGTGCAGCAATTAGATTTATTTTTGGTAGGTTTGACAAGCAATGAAAGTATTGGCGAAAGGAAATTCTGGTCCCGGGGGGGGGGGG